>JAAGKR010011582.1:6494-17527 GCA_011419295.1 Clarias macrocephalus
TTTTTTTTTTTTTTTTTTTTTTTTTTTTTTTTTTTTTTTTTTTTTTTTTTTTTTTTTTTTATTTTTTTTTTTTTTTTTTTTTTTTTTTTTTTTTTTTTTTTTTTATTATTTTTTTTTTTTTTTTTTTTTTTTTTTTTTTTTTTTTTTTTTTTTTTTTGGCAACGGCCTGCATCAGAGTCAAGGACCGGCAGGGAAAGAATTTGGTGACTGGAAAGCATTTGGTGATTTAGGCATCCATTTTGGTTGATGCCTAATCTTTCTGTACCTCTTTTAGTAGGGTGATCCTGGCGGCGTTGATCTCGGACATAAAGGGGCAGAAAAAAGAAACCAGTGTCCTTGTCCCTACACAAACAGACATAAAGCTGGACACTCCAACCCCACCCGTGCCCAGGATGATGTGGAGACAAACTCTTCCTCCAACCCATTCCTCTCCCTGTATAAACAGGATAAAAGATATTTCAACTTCACTCAGAAGCAGCAGAAAGATGTCAGCCTAAAACACTGCTGGAGCCAACGGTTAGAGTCAGAGATGGAGGCTAAGGGACACACCAGTTCGAATCCTCCGTTAGAAGGAGCCTGTGCTAGAGCTCGACCGCTTCCTCTGCTCACTCACCTTCCACCTCATCTTACTCGTCTGACCACGTCTACTCTCGACATGCCCGAGACTACACCTGCTATTTCGACCCTCACTTCTCCTTTTTCACCACTGAATTTTTCTTTTGTTTTGTTTTTGAGCACTTCTCCAGACTTACATTAAGGAAAAGAGAATGATGTGTCAGTGTTTGTTTCAGTAAATATTTTCAGTTTTTCAGACATTTTAAAAGTTTTCTAAAAATTCTAAAAGTTTTAGATGTTAAAACTTTAAACATTTAACTGTGCTGCACATTAAAGGGAGTTTTAATGGGAGCCCTATGATACCAGGACATGCTGTGGTTTACCCTACTATTTAGAGAAAGAAAGTGAGATGTTAATCAAACAGTGCAATGCAATAGGAGTGTGTTTAGAAGTGCTGGATTTGTAACATATGAACATGCAGTATTCGGAGTTGAGAGTTAAGCTCTCAGGCGGCGAATTTAGCATTAATGCTGTAATAATACAAGCTTATCACAAATAGATTTGGAGAACTTTTTCCTCTCTGAAGAATTGTTAAAGCTCTGCGAACTCATATGCAGCATCAAAGTATTTTTGCCCAGAAAACTGCCACCCAATGGATATTTTCTCTTTTTCAGTCAATTTTTGTACGTTGTATATAGTTAGATATTGACCAATTTCAGAGCGATGGGTGAGTCAGGGAAGCGCATGAAGCAATGCACCCATCATGAATAGTGGCCACTGTACAATCCTCAGAAGGACAGTAAAATTTTGTGGCAGTCAGCTGTAAAGGTGGTATTACTCAAACAAACAACAGGCAAATTGAATATTGGCTATTTTAAAATATCAAACAATCAGATTAAAAAAATTATGGCCAAATATTATCATCCTTTTAAAAAAAACAAACAAAAAAAACCTAATATTTGCAGGGACAGATGTGCGCACAGTGGTATGTTACTTTTCACATATGAATTGTTTTAGTTTATGAGACTTTAGTTTATAAGACAAACATCAAATCATTTAGTTACTTGCCTCATGCCCCAGTTTTCAAAACAGTTTTGCCATTATAAATGATGTTTACCACATTTGTATATGTTTGTGTATGGATTACTGTGCATCTTTATAAACGCACATTAATGTTTCTTTTCGTGTGTGCGAGGTGAGGTCTTACAGGAAAAGAGATACGTGTTGGTTACTACACTACAGTATGCTGTTACTACTACTACTACTATTATTATTGGTGTTGCATTATGCATTTAGTATACAACATATTGTGCGTTCTAGTTTCTCAGTAACTGTAAGGGGCCACCCCTAGAGGGCACTGTGTGCCCGATAATCTAGTTTGTGTAGTTTTTGTTTGTAGAATCAGTTTCCCAGAAGGCACCTCGGTCCGGTGATGAGGGAGCTCACCTGAACCGAGGTAGCTCATTAGGTCTGTTGAGCATTAATAATGTCAAGTGGGCGTTTTTTTTTAAATTTTGATTTTGTATTAGTTTGCATTTGTTTTAAGTTGGCTCTAGTTTGTTATGTTTCTGTTCACCGTGCTGTTGTGTTGTGGAGCTGTTTGTGTCCAGTTAAGTGTACCAATTAGTTTGTCTCTTGTCTTGTGTAAGTACTGTTCTGTGTGTTTCCAGCGTCTGCTTATCTCTTCCATGTTTAGCCACTTGAGTTTTTAGCTGCTAGTAGGTTTAGCCTCCGGTAGGTTTAGCCTCTAGTCGGATTGGCCACAAGTGGCTTTAGCCTCTAGTATGGATTAGCCTCTTGTGTGTTTGTTTTCCCATTTAGGTTCAGGTTTAGTTCACTAACCAGCTTAGCTACAGTTTCCCAGAAGGCACCTCGGTCCGGTGATGAGGGAGCTCACCTGAACCGAGGTAGCTCATTAGGTCTGTTATAAAAGCTGTTAGTTCTGGGAAACTGGGTCGAAGCATTAATAATGTCAAGTGGGCGTTTCTTTTGTTTTGATTTTGTATTAGTTAGCCTTTGTTTTAAGTTGGCTCTAGTTTGTTATGTTTCTGTTCACCGTGCTGTTGTGTTGTGGAGCTGTTTGTGTCCTTTTGGTTACTAACCCGGGTAGGTCATCATCCACTTCGGCAACATAACCAGATTAGATATTAACCCGACTAACTACTAACCCGTTCACTCATTAGCCTGCCCTTTTTCAGTCCACCACAACATCAGCCCGTAATACTGTCTGATCATGACAAGCTGCAGTTTTACTGGTGTGACTTGACAAAGAAAAACACATATAGAAGGAGTAAACCGTTAGTGCTTCTGTAAGAATAAACAATCTGTCCATTGGCTCAATGCTGTTATAAATATTATACATTCATGATGAGATCTGAAAATAATAGCTTTTTCCTTGACTTTAGAGCTAAAGAGATAAATTATCACAATGTGTTTATTTTTTACACTGTTATTTATTTGTTATTTACATGTATTTGTTACATTTTATAGTAAACAAAGTAACGTTAATAGAGTAATTTTATTGCAAATTCATTTTTTGTAGATAATTGTTTTTTTTTTTTTTCTTCATGTCTTAAACTGTGCTTCACGTTACAGTCTTACTGGGCACTCTGCGATACAAGGAATTATTGCAGTTATCCCACTATTTAAAATCAGGAAAGAACTGAGATATTGCTCTAGTACAATGGTTCACATCCCTGGTTCTGGAGGACACCTGATTTAACTAATCTTTCTTAATTGGCATGGGTGTGGAAGAGCAGGGAAAACATTAAAATATGCGGGGCAGTTGTCCTCCGGGTATAACGGGTAAGCTCCACTGCTCTAATGCAAAAGCAGTGTGTATAGAAGTGCTAAATTTGCTACAGTCTTTGCCACATATAGCTAAGGCCATCTTCCTCTCTAAAGGACTTCTCAAACTTTATAGGTATCTAAATGTAAAAGGAGACTACTGTAAAAGCCCTGTTAGTTTTATTCAACTCATCATTGGAAAAAGCTAATTACCTTTGTAGTTGTTGCATATGTCTGACTGCAGTTACAACTGAACAAGCTACCAAAGCCCCATTTACACTGCAGGTCTCGATGTCCAATTCTGATTTGTTGCCTATATCTGATTTTTCTGACCGTCTGTTTACACGTTCTTTCAACTATGACCCATATCCGATTCAAGTGTTTACACTTGCCATACCGTCTTAAACATTGCGCATACTTAAAGGGACTTGGTAGCTCAATTCTACGCATGCGGTGCGTCTGCTCGCTCAACATGTTCTCCGCGCTCGCTCAACTCTGTCCAGTGTTACAAAACTGCCACACTGATAGAGAAAGAACAGCCAATCAGAAGCGTTGTGTGGAAGTCTGTGATTGGCTGGTTTTGTGGCAGTTTTGTAACACTGGACGAAGTTGAGCGCGCGCGGAGAACATGTTGAGCGCGCAGTGGAGACATAGTGTGCGCATAGTGTGCTTTGCTTGCTCTCAAAATGTCGAACCGTGCGCTCAGAATTGTGGCAGGAATATAACGCCCCATCTGTTTGGGTTGAGCAGCGCCTCGGTGTACCTGATTACGTCATTAAACCGCGAAGAAGTCGCAGTTTTAATGACGTACAGAACGCAATGCCTCAGAAAATCCGATCTGTCTGTTTACACGACAATCACATTAGCACATATCTGATTTATATCTGATTTATTTCCACATATGAAGGAGGCCTGGAACCGATCTCGAAATATCAGAATGCATGCGTTTTTTTTTTCCTGTTTACAAAATATCCGATATGTGTCACATATGAGCAAAAAATCGGAATTGGGTCACATTTAACCGACAATGTAAATGTAGCTTAAGAGTGCGGAAATGGTGTGTTGGCCACGAATGCATTTCACAATGTAGAGGGAAAAAAACGGTCAACCTGAACTTGTATTGTCTTGATCGTCAAGTGGCTATAATTCTAAGCTAAAGAAGTTGCTTTATGATGATCATTATCATCCTGATAATACAACTCCACCACAATGCAAACCATCTATAACATAGACATTATATTTTTAAGTCATTAATACTTTTATTAATTCAGAAATTCCTTAATTGTATTCCAAGCAACTTAGTATTACAAATTTTGCAACCATAAACATATACATATACAGTATAACCATATACGGCTTAGTACACAATTAGAGAGTTAGATAGTGGACACAGTAACAGAGGAGTTAACTTTTGAAAGAAAGGTCTTTAGCCCTTTTGAAAGACTTCAACAAAGCAGCAGGAAATAAGCTACAAACATCAGCTAATGATCTAGTGGTTAAGACAAGCTTTAAAAAGCTTTTTCACAGACGCACTTTTTTATTTTATGACAAGAAGCATCAAACCACTTGTGTGTGTTACCATTTTCATCACCCAGAGCAGCACAGTTCTCTCCAGAAGGGTCCTGCACTTTCCAGTTATCAGGCTCATGTGGTCCTTCTGGAGCATCATACCAGAACCTTTACAGATAAGAATTCTGTTAAATTTTCATATGTTCATTACATGCACCAATTACCATTTGATTTGTTGGACGTGTGTAGATCTTATAAAGGAACAGTGAAATGAGCGCATAAATCTCACGTTACACTCGTCTCATTTAAGGGCTGGTTGTTCACCCACATCCACTCTCCCTCAGTCTCCAGGTCATTCAGGCCAATCCAGTGTGTTTCTCCAAATTGTGAAGAAATAAAGTCCTAATGTAGAAAATGACA
Source organism: Clarias macrocephalus (assembly GCA_011419295.1). Lineage (NCBI taxonomy): Eukaryota > Metazoa > Chordata > Actinopteri > Siluriformes > Clariidae > Clarias > Clarias macrocephalus. Next base: position 11,766 of record JAAGKR010011582.1, read on the forward strand.
TTACACATGACTTACATCTCTAATTAACACAAGTGAAATAGGGAACAATAAATGTATCTGAATAATTAAAAAGAGAAAACCCTACACTCACCTGTTCGGTTTGGCTGGTTATAATCACCAGGTGTCCTCCTTTCTCCACACAGTGATCTCTACTCTGAGTCCAGTTCAGTTTCTCAGTGGAGAAGTAGAAACACCTTAACCCAAGAGACGTCCATCCTTCCTCACATAGTGCACACTTTTGATTTTCTTTTTTCAAGAACAGTTGAAAACTGTCAATTATGAAATGAGTCTTTGCAGAATAGCACATATTCACATGTGTATGTATGAAAAATGTTACAATTATGAAAAATCATGTTTCTCTGAAAACTCTGTTTATTACTAAAGGACACTACATTTGCTAGATTGTTTTTATATATAAATACTGTGTAATGTAAGTGATTTGTAACATGACTTAATATTAATTGATGATATTATTATTATTATTATTATTATTATTATTATTATTATTATTATTAATAATAATAATAATAATAATAATAATAATAATAATAATAGCAAGAAAAAGAAGAACAAGGAAGAAAAAGAGGAAGAGGAAAAAGAGAAGGTTTCATTTATACATAGTATCATGTTTCAAATCTACAGGCTCACTGTCTATCTATCTACTGTATATTTCTATCGGGGCATTAGGGAGTAGAAGCATTACCACTGCATGCAGACAGACGATCATGAACTTGCTGGTACTTCACCTTCAGCATCTCATACAGGTGTGCTGTCTCTGTAAAAGGGGAAAAAAAGTTTTTGGTGGAGAATGTCTTTTGTTGTTGGGAGACAACCAAAGAAAAAAAGTTGGGAGACAAGCTCCTGATGCTTCACCTTTTGTGCTTTATGTGTACTCTCTTTTTCTGATACACAAGGGAAAGGGAAATATTCTTGTTTCTTTATATATATATATATATATATATATATATATATATATATATATATATATATATATATATATATATATATATGACTCTTATTTTTTTAAAACATATATACACACTCTAAAAAATGCTGGGTTAAACAACAACCCAACCATAACCCAGCCACTGGGTCACTATGGACAGAACACACGCTGGGTTCTTTTGCCTCAACTGCTGGGTTGTACCATTTAACCCAGAATTCTGACCCAACCAGTGGGTTAAACTGACACTCTTGCTGGGTTAAATGTTAACGTGCTGGGTTATTTTATTTGACCCAACCAGTGGGTAAAATTAACACTCTTGCTGGGTTGACACATTCCATAAATTTTTTTTTTTCCAAATAAAGACCCAAAATGTACACAACTTCACATAGATTGTCACAGAATAAGAAAATGTGAATAACTTAATTTTGACAAAAAATGTCAGACAAAACCATATAATCTCAAGGTGACCATTTGTTAAATATAAAATAAATGTAACAAACACTCTGTACTCACTCTGTTCCCATCTTAATATTTTAACTATCAGTTATTTAACAATTTAACTATTTTATTTCCTTCAAAATGACATTAAAAACAAAAATGATAAAAACTTTTTTTAACAGTGAAAAAAACTGTTGTCCTCAAAAATTTAACAGATTACAGTATGCTGGAGAAACTCCCAGGTGAGAAGACACTGCTTAACATCAATGACCAAAAAAAAAAAAAAAAAAAAAAAACTTTAAAACAAACATCAACAACCTCAACCAAGAGTCTGTATCAATAGCATTGCCGCCAACAATGGAAAAGGTCTGTCAGGTCCCTCTTGTCTCATCCCCAAGGCACAAAACATGGAACAGTGCTCCAGTCATCTCCATATTTTGCAGATATCATCCTCACCATTTTGGTCCACCTGTGGATTATACACCACCACTTAGTGCTGCAATATAACTAACATTTACGTTGAGCATTTTTGTTAAGGACGTACAGCTACATATGCATTTAATGCAAAACATTTTTTCTCTTGTCAATACACAAATACATAACGTGAACATGAATTTAGTGTATATTTCTGACTAATTTACCTCAGTATTTAACGTGTGAGGGATAACAGGATACGGCGCTCCATCTGGATTTAATACAAAACATTCAACCCTTTTCAAATTCTCAACAAACACTAGATGAATATGATATTTAAGTGATGAACTTACAACTTGTATTAAATATTTCATAATCAAAATACTGAGTGCTCTGAGCCTGATCCAGTGAGAAGTGAAGAATCCAGAAAGTTCTCCAAAGAATAAACCAACTGCTGGGTCAAAATAACACAATCAGTTTTTTTTTTTTTTTTTTTAACAGACTATATTAAGACTGTCATTAAACATATCCCAATAGCTTCTTCTGACACCTATACAATATTATAAAATATGCCAAGAGACTTTCCACACACAGCTTTAGTGAAGATTACTAGTAATTTACCTGAAATTATTTAAGATTACATTTAGTATTTTTTTTTTATTTGTGTGAAACAAACGCACTTTTCTCATAAAATACATTATAGCCGACTGTTGGCACAGAATATAAAAATATGAACTCGTCTCACCCCCATATCAAAGTGCGAGGAAAAAGGTGGAAAAGCGAATAAACATGAAAATTAGCTCCTACCACAACTACAACATTTAAAACTTAGATAAAAATTAATTTAACTTACCATAAAATACTGACACTCGCTTTAGGAGTGAAGAATCCAGAATGTTCCTCATGCTGTGTCTCAATTCCAAGAACGCAAAGAACGGACTTGACGGACAGCGGGTATAGTGCAAATAGAACGCAGCGTACAGGATGCGTCTCACAGCCGCGATATATTATACCTTAACCATATTATATAAAATTAGAAATACGCCTGTTAGAAATACACTAAATCAAATAAATCCGCTGTTTTATCCACTTTAGAGACACCACAGCCAGCGATACTTTTCAGAAGTTCCTGCCAAGATGAGGCTATGTTGGGCGGCTACATGAGCGCGGAGCACCGTAGGATTGCCTGGATCTCAAATCACCGAAATCGCTGAGCAATTTTTTAAATAGACGCTATTTTTAATAACCGATTGATGTTTTGAGCTGTACACACATACATTCTCGCTTAAACAACTTTTAAAACTACACTTTGTGACACAATAACAGTAATATTTCGAACATCTTGCAGTCTGCCGTTTGGAGAAATAAAGAATAAACCAGTTGTTGGGTCAAAATAACCCAAACAGGTGTTCATTAGTAAATGACCCACTACATCTCATTTGACCCAGCGTTACCCAACCCAACAATGTGTTTAAAGTACCTGAAATAACCCAGAATTTTGACCCAGCATGAACAACCCAACAATGTGATTACAGAAACAACCCAGCATTTTTAGAGTGTACACACACATATATATATATATATATACACACACTGTGTATATAGATTAGAGCAGTCATATGTCTCTCTTTATTTCTCTCTCTCACACACACACACTGATATAGTATATATATGGGACATACACTTGGGAAGGTTTTCATGAGAGCCAGTTTAATGGGTTTTGAAAATGCACTTGACTGTCAGTCCCTAATGACAAAGCCGCAGTATTACTGTAGAAGGTAGAAAAAAAAATCAAAGAAAAGAAATTTGCACGTCATCCCAAACTTTTAAGAGGTAGTATATTACGTATCATATATATATATATATATATATATATATATATATATATATATATATATATATATATATATATATACTGTACAGTATGTTACACAATACACTAGGTGCTCAAAAGTTTAGGATCACCTGCAAATTCATTTGTGTATTATTTGTGTGTGTGTGTGTGTGTGTGTGTGTGTGTGTGTGTGTGTGTGTGTGTGTGTGTGTGTGTATATATATCTGAGTAAAGTCTAACTCAGAATATTGATTTTCAAATAGTCTTTACTGCTTAAATGTATTAAACTGTCATATCTTATATAAGTTGGCACTCTGCAGTCAATAGCACTCAGATTGTGTATTTTTTATGTAAAAACAAAAGGGGATACAGTAGTAAAGTTTGATTTGTCTCAGAGGATGACAAAAGATGACTCATGAAACTACAACAGATGACTATGCAGCAATGTGCAGTTAAAAATACATTAATTAATTAAAAAAATCCAATAAAGCACCTTTGGGACATGATGGAATTTTTATCATGAATAAGCAGCTGACAAATCCGTAGTAACTGCATAATACTATATAATAAGACAGTTCTGAATGCAAAAGAGGGTGGTATACATAATGAAGTGACCGTTGAGGGTATATCTAATTTCATGCAAAGCTCAGTTGCAGAAGACATACTGTACAGTTCTGGACAGTTATATCATATATTTGCTGAAGCTAACAAAAAATTATTAAGATACTCTTACCCTTGGATTTGTATTCAAGCATTGTCAGTGTGGCTGTAGCATTTTCATATTTTTTAATCAGTAGCTCAGTGGAAAGAACTTTATTGTGATCTATTGAAGAAGAACACATTTTTAGAGGGCCATGTAGCCCAGGTGCATGGGAAACCAATGGTAATTGTGAGTTTAAGCAATATCACAAGACACGGGGTGCTGTTGTGCTGAATATCGTGTAGTTAACAGTTTGAAAGTAGTTTTTTACTAAGTAGCCAAAAGGTGAGTAGAATAAACCATGGAGGTGGTGTACAGTCCTGTAAATCATGTAAGTTTTTCTATATATTTTCATTTATTCTGCTTAAAAATACCAGCTGCGTTAACTTCCAGGTTTTAACAGTAAATAGAATGTTAAGACTGATTTATCCGAAAAATTAGCAAGGAACATCTCTAATGACACTCGGGTGAGCGCATACTAATGGAATCACTGCTGTAAAGTAAGATAAAAAAAATAACAAATGAACCAGCACTTATGTGTGTGTGTGAAGCCGAAGGGGGGGGGGGGGGGCATGTAAAGGAGAGAGAGAGAAAGAGAGAGAGAGAGAGAGAGAGAGAGAGAGAGATTGTGTGTATGTGTGTGTCGGTGTCAAATTACGGCGAGTACACATAGGACTAACGACACGCTGAAACAGAGAGGGAGATGTTGATTATACCAGTAAGAGACGAGCACTAAGATCCAGCAACGGAGACGATTACCCACAATTCCGCAGCGCAAGAGAGAAAAAAACCATTGGCTCAGCTGTGATCATGTGATGCTCTGTGTCAAAATAAGAAGCGCATTTGTGATACATGTGTAACGAGATAAATGTTATAGAAATATAAATATCTAAGTAAATCCGGCGTTAATGTGATTGAGTGGTTGCGCTTCCTACTGGTTACTCTGGGGGCGCTGTTTCCCACTGTGGTTGAGCAGTCTGCAGGAGAACTGCTGTGGGTAAGTTGCATCTGTTGTAGCTCCACAATAAACGTTGGAAAAAATAATTTCATGAGAAATGTCAGGCACTGTTTGAAAGGTATAGAACATTATAGACATTGATTCATCTGTCAAGTGTATTTTCTTTTTATTTATGTGTCATTTTGATACTTTTATTTCCGTTTTAATGTACCAAGTCTTACCACGTGCTAATGTGCTAACGAAATGAACCGTGTTCTGAATAGGTGGAGCTGTAACATTTTGTTGAACTTGCTGTTTGTCTCCTACTGCTCTGTGTGCAGCCATCAAATAAATTGTGACCTCACCCAAGTCTCGAGTGTGCGTGCTGATGAAAGGTGGGACAAACCGGGTCAGAGACAGGGAAAGCCAAGAAGGTCACACATGATACTCCATCGTAATCCAAGACTTGCTCGTTTTTCAAGTCAAAATTTAT
>JAAGKR010011583.1:0-18959 GCA_011419295.1 Clarias macrocephalus
GGCGGAGGACCGCGACTTCACTACTGAGCTGATCGATCAACTTAGCATGCTGGTCAACCACATCGCAGAGGTGAGCGTAATCCGCTGGGTTTACTGCTGTTGGCTCAGTCATTCTGTCACAAACACACGGAGACGGACCAGAAGACTAGCAGTTAGCCCTGTAGCGTAGATGGTAAACCCAAACGCGGAAGTAGCGCGAGTAGGCAGGATAACCACACTGTTTATTCTTAGAACTCTCTCGGAACGAGAGCAAGAGCTTACACAAATAAACCCGCGTTCTAATAACACACACTCAATCGAAAGCGAAACCCAAGAAGGTGAGTACTCACGATTAGGCGAACAGAGCGTCGGCGATAGCATGGGCAACTCAATGACTGAGCGATGTAATGCGCCATCATGTCTCCTTTTATGCTTCCTGAATCGCGACCGTCTTACTTCCGGGTCCTCGTGCCGGCCGCGTTAGGAGTGCGCATGACAGTATTTATTTATTTTTTTACATAATGCTAACTCAACTTCTTGTTTATAACATCAGGACATCTTGTTGGTGGTGAAATAAACCTCCTATACAGCCGAGTTACTGGCAATCTTTAAGCGACAACAAAAGAGCACAGACGAAAGACAAGACTGTATACCCTTGCATTGATTATAGGGATTGCAACAAGATAACCATTAAGAACAGGTTCCCTATACATTCACCAAATTTGAGCTATGCAATCTTACCATTTGGTACAGACAAGAGAAGGTGATAAATGGAAGACTGTCTGTCAACTGGATGGTCACTGTGAGTATTTTGTTGTACCCTTTGGCTTAACCAATGCATTTGCTGTGTTCTAGGCCCTAGTCAATGACATTCTCCTAGACACGGTCATCTAATTTGCTTGTGTTCACATTGTATATCTGTCATGTCTTTGCAAGACTTCAAAATCAACTATTTATGAAAGCAGAAGAATGCCAATTCCATGATTCCACTGTGTCTTTTTTGTTTGCAGCTCAGTAGCGGCCCCACTTCACTGTCCAACATTAAGTAAAATGTCCTTTAATTGGTCTCCATAAGCCAGTACTGCCGTTATGAACAACTAGCAATGATTCATCTCATCAGTCCCTATCCAAAGCTACAGTTCATAGAGGAAGTGAATGCTTCAGAGTATGTGATAGGTGGTATTATCTCAATGACTTTCCAGTAATGTACTGTGTACTGAACACAACCCATAATCAACCTGTGCCTAGCAACTGTTCTTTGAACAAAATGTATTAAAGTACTTGTTATGAAATTATATAAATATATATAATATTTATAATAATATCTTGCAGTCAGAGGTAATTTAATTAATCTGTTTGGTAGTTGCAATTCGCACATTTATAGAGCCATCGGTATGCTTTCCTTGTGAGTGAGAAAAAAAAAGGAACTCATTCAATGAGAAAGAATGGGCTTTCTTTTGCTAGATAGCAAAAAGAGATCTGAGGAATAAAAAAAAGTTTTGTCTGATGGGTCCAGATTTACTCTATTCCACAGTGATGCTCGCATCAGAATAAAAAAAAGGAATGCAAATGCACATCTTATCATCATGCATAGCGACCACTGTACAAGACTCTGGAGACAGTGTTATGCTTGGGGGTTGCTTCAGTTCGTCAGGTCTAGGTTCAGGAATGTTATGTGGCAATAAAATGAAGTCAGTTGATGACCTGATGACCTTATAGCACCAGGACTCAAATTGGGAAAGAGTGGTTCTGGGAGGATGGGGAATCAATTTCATACATGAAGTGACCATTAAAAGTGCATTAGCATGTTCTGGATTCAGCTTTCCCATCATTAATACAATATCTCTGCCAAAAATGTATGCAACTGAGATAAAATACAGATCTGCCATTAATAAAAACAGCAACAACATTGTTATTATTATTATTATTAGTAGTAGTAGTAGTAATAGTAGTATTAGTAGTAGTAGTATATGTTTATTAAAGTGATTTAGATGCCATTTTACCCATCACATTTCTCTTTGTGTTTAGCTCAGGTTTAAACAAAATAATATAACATTTAGGTGTAAATATACAGAATAGTACAGCAAAACTGGAAGCTAAAATAGCAAATATCTCTACAGCTACAGTAAATTTTCCAGGAGAGCTGACATAAGCAGGGATAAAGGTGATCCAAACTGCACAGAATATGAGTATGCTGAATGTGATAAATTTAGCTTCATTAAAATTATCTGGCAGCTTTCTAGCAAGAAAAGCCAAAATAAAGCACAAGAAAGCAAGAACCCCTATATACCCCAGCACAGCCCAGAAACCTATAACTGAGCCCAAGTTACATTCCAGTATAATTTTTTGTTTGTAGTAGTTCATGTTCTTGTAGGGGAAAGGAGGAGAAACTGTTAACCACAGCACACAAATAAGGGCCTGTATACAAGTGAAATCTCTGCTGTAGAGGCCCAAACCATTTCTTCACATTACTGCCTGGAAGTGTAGCCCTGAAGGCCATAAGCACAACTACAGTTTTCCCCAAAATACAAGAAATACATAGTACAAATGTGATCCCAAATGCTGTGTGGCGCAGCATACAGGACCACTGAGATGGCCGTCCAATGAAAGTTAGTGAACAAAGGAAGCACAGAGTCAGTGAGAACAGCAACAGGAAGCTCAGCTCAGAATTGTTCGCCTTAACAATAGGAGTGTCTCTTTCTATTAGAAATAAAACAGCTACTAACACAGTTAGGGCAGCTCCAAACAAAGAAAAAAACACTAGTATTATTCCCATAACCTCTGTAATTGAAAGAAACTCTATGATCTTTAAGACACATTTATCTCTACCAGCATTAGACCAATATTCTCCTGGACACTGCTCACAGTTATTGGAATCTGAAAAAAATAATCATGTTTATTCTTATTAGAGAGGAAAATATATTTTTTCTCACGAGGTCATTTATTAGAACACTTGTTCAGGAGCTGTATCCTAAATAATAAAAGGATGATACACAATGTGTGGTTCACAGCTTGTCTTTGAAACTCACTAATACTGACATTACCTGTCTGGTTACTGATCTCTCCCTCTGCACATGGTATACAGTCATGACAGCAGACAGGCCTCCCTTTCTGTGCAGCTTTCCTGGTTCCTGGAGGACAGCTCTCACTGCACACAGACCTTGGCTTCTAATGTGAGCAATATAGTACAGCTGCAGTCATAACTTTTTAAATATAAATAGAAAATATAACTTGCTTGAGACATGACATTGATGTTTCAATATGTTAATTAACTTATTTTGCCAAATTGTTAGAACCTTACAGTCTACTGTCTAACAATTCCATAAAGCTGTTGACCAATAAACATGAGCTCATAATGTTTTTTTTTTTTTTTTGAAGCACTCCCATTGTGTTAAATTTTTCATCTATATTCAGTGGATAGATTTGTGTAATGCTATTTCTAAGAAATGTCTATAGGGACTTATCTGTTTTACTTTATATTTCGTTACAATTATAGCAAATAAAAACAAAAAACTATCATTAAAAACTATATACATATACCTCTCTTTTTTCTCCAGCCCACACTATGTCTTTAGTGTTGAGAACAAACTGTTGCCCACTTGGCAGAGAAGCATCATAATATCCCACAGCTTTAAATTGCACTTCTCCATTGATCCCTCGTTGCCAGTTCACCACATCGTATTTTGCAGCCATTGCCCCAGTATTGTCAAACCACACCTTTTCTTCTAGTTTTGTTGTAAAATTTACCTTTTGTAGACCCTCAATAACCTTCGATGAGCAAAGAAAGCAAGTATAAAACAAGTATTCATTTTTGGCCAATATCAGTCTACATATACATATACATGGCCTACTTTGGTATTGTTTTAGTTACCTGCCATGGTTGTATTGTTTCCTCTTTCTCACAATTTTGGTTTTCTTTGCATCTCAGCAGGCTGTGTAGTGAATGGGCAACAGCATAAACTGCATTGTAAATGTTTTTTGCATATCTCAATTCTGATACATCATCATTGTAGTTCTTAAAAGGGATCATATCTTCATATCTTTCACAATTCTCTTCTGTTTGAGAAATGTTTTCCTTCATTTGCAAGCAAGGGACTGCTGTTTCCCAAAATTCATTTACAACATAGTCAGCAAAACTATTAATGTTTAGTTTTCCCACATCAAAACCAATGGATCCAGCCAATATGTTGTAACTTGCTGGAGTTACTAGATTTACAGCAGTAATCCATGCTTCAACGCCAATCATCTGGTAGCCAGTGACATTCATTTGAATGAGCTGGTCTAATAGAATGTTCATATCAAAGTGAGCGAGAAATACAATAATTACTCTCGCTGTGCCTTTTTTAATAATATCAGCCACTTTTATAATTTTTGCAGTATCTGACCGGTCAAACTTCTCAGAGTACTCAACACATATCCCCTCCTCTTTGGCTGCTTTCAGAAAAATGGCCATTCCATTGTTGCCATAGTCATTATCACTGTATACAGCTCCAACCCATGACCAGCCAAAGTGCTTGACCAAATATGCCAGTGCTCTACTCTGGTAGTAGTCACTTGCTATGGTCCTGAAGAAGGAGGGGTACTCTTTTCTGTTGCTCAAACATTCACATGTGGCACCATAACTAATCTAAGGAGAGAAAGGTAGATAAAACATTAAAGCCTGTTTAAGTGCATATTATACCTTTTATTTGCTTTGATGCTGTGAGATTGCACTGTTACCCAGTATGCCAGTGTTCTGCTTGTAAGAATAACAATCTCACGGCGCATATGTTTAATATTATCACACTTGATATTTAATAATATTAAACATAAAAGGTTAACTACTCACTAACTAATATAATGTAAGTACTTGCTAGAACTGTTTATTAAAAAAAAAACAATGTAAGTTTCTATTAGCTGTTGAAGTTAAAGAGATTAATTTAAAATGTATGACTAATAACTGTACCCAATATATTGAAAGCTATTGTTGCTGTAGGCATTTTTCTACAATTTAAGAATTTTATATGCTTATCTGTATATTCTAAATATTTCATATACGGACATGAAATAATTAAAATCGGTTATCTTTACCACTGGGATCCTAAATGGTCCGGTAGTTTTTGTGAGTGCTATAGTGGGAGTAGACTGTGCTTCCCCTATAATAGCTTGTACAACTGCTTGTCCAGAGCAGGCAGCAGCTGCTGTAATGTCCACACCATTCATCAAAGCCATGGCTGCTTTCATACTTAACAATCCTGAGCCACAATTGTCATAAATCTTGTAACCAATTAAGATATTTGGGAGCAAGTAGTTGTTTTTGTTGATTTCATTAATTGCAAACGTCATGGTCTGAGCAAAGCGTAATCCTCTAAGGTTAAATCTATAAATAAAGAAAAGAAAAGTCTAATTACATACTTAATAAAAACATTAAAAAGCTTCAAACAAGTAATTTTTCCAATACAACACACCTAATGCAGATTAAAGGCTGAGGTTGTTTGGTATAGGGCAGTAACTGCATCTGTGTATCATAATGTATTGAAAATATTGCTCCAATGATTACATCTCCGTCTTTAGATAGAAAAGGCCTTTCTGGGTTTTCTAGAACATTACATTTTTCTCCCTTTGACAGGTTAAGAGGAAAGAGTAGTACAAGGAATAACATCATAAATTTTGTCCAATTCTTCGGCTGTCTAAGTGCATAACATTTATGTTCTTCTGATATTTATCATCATGCTTGGTGTTTTTTTTTTTTTTTTTTTTTTTCCAGGTATGACCATTCAATTTAAACAAATCAAAAAGCTGCTGAGCATTGTGATGTCACTAAGGGGCACATGGTAGCTGATAGCTGTTATATTAGATTGGCCACCTAATATACATACAGCTACTGTTTAATGCATGCTATTCCTTCATGTGCTGTTAAACCATGTGGCCGGTCTGTTTGCATTGTTTAATTACTTGTTTTTATTCAGTTCCATAAATATCTTTTAGTACACAAACACAGTGGATAGTAAATGAAGCAGTCAATGTGTGCTTGAACTGTAAACTTTCAGGTTTAGTTAAAGAGATTTAACAAAATTATTACCAGGCCTCTATACCCCCACAACCATCCACGTCCTTTTCCTGTGGACCAACTTGAAAATAATTGACTGCTATACCAGATACCAATATGTGATCTGCTTATTGGCATTCTTCATGCGGTAGGGCTATTGGAGTGGCCTGTGATCAAAGCAGACATAACACCGCTTGCACTTGTTTAAAGAAAATTTGCATGGGTCCATCCCTTGGACTGTATGTGGTCCCCTTTTTTAGTGAGGTCTGTCAGGAGGCTGATAAACTCTAAAAAAATAGAAACAAACTGTCACGCTCTCGGCACTCTTGTGCATTTCATTTGACACTTCCGTACACACGCTGTCAAGCTCCTCATCATGCTGGTTTGATTTCCCACGCTGTCATGACATTTCCCACGCCCCAAGACATCACCCCACCTGCACACCGGTTTTTCATCCGGCACTGATTTCCTTGGGTTAATAGGGAAGCGCAGCACACCAGTTCTTCGCCAGATTATTGAGTGCTCAAGCCAATTCTCTCGCGTTTATTTTTTGATTGTGATCACGTTACCGAAGTCTTGTTTCATTTCTTGTTTTTCCCCGTTGTCTCACGATTCGGATTTGTTTGCCTCGCTGACGGATTTCCCGGTTTTCGACTCAACGCGCGCTCTATCTCAACCGCGGCTTATCTTCACGTCTCGGCACGGACACCACGCTCAAGGATTTAACGGCTCTTGACCCAACGTGCACGTTTTCTCGATCAGCGCCTGCTCAGCCTCCGCACCTGCATCTGGACCCACCTCAGCAGCTAACGAAAGCCACGGTCACTGACAGAATAATCTGGCCATTATGGATCCAGCAGGAGTGGACAGGATGAGGCAAGCACTGGAGAATCAAGGCGCTCTCCTTGGTAAACATCAGGAGGAGCTTGTCACCACCAGACAGACTCTCGCGGACGCAGCTCAGTCTACGTTCACGGATTCCCCACAAGAGCCATGCCTGCCAGCTCCTCCCACTTACAGTGGAGAACCAGGTACTTGTAGATCTTTTCTATCTCAGTGCTATCTGATTTTTGAGCTTCAGCCTTCCACCTTCCATTCAGAAAGGTCTCGGGTAGCATATGTGATCACTCTCCTCACTGGGAGGGCCCGAGAATGGAGCACCATACTTTGGGACGTTCACGACCCGTGTTGTGACAGTTTTGAGGCCTTTTCTGGAGAAATGAGGAGGGCTTTTGACCGATCCCACGTCGGCAGGGAGGCTGGAGCTAAACGTTTACACCTACGCCAGGGATCACGCTCTGCATATGACTACGCCATCGAGTTTCAGAACCTCGAGCGTTTTATCTGTATAATATATAACATTTTATCTGATGCAGAAAAGCTGTCTCCTGATACATTACAATTCACCATGTTGCTTAAAATCACAAAACACATCACCAAGAAGAAATTCGCTTTCACCTCACCTCCATTTCCTCGCCACCCATCATCTTAGGATATCCCTGGTTATTACAGCATGACCCTCTCATTTCCTGGTCTCAAAACCAGATTCTGCAATGGGACCCGACCTGCCTCGAACTCTGCCTACAATCGCCGGCTGGGACGTGCTCTAGGGAGTCCGAGGCCCCCGATGTTGACACCAACGCCATCCCTCCTGCATATCGAGACCTGGCTGGAGTCTTTTGTAAGAGACGTGCCAACCATCTCCCTCCGCATCGCCCCTACGTCCTGGCTATTGAGATCCAGCCAGGTTCCACTCCACCCCGCGGCCGTCTATACTCTCTCTCTTCCACCAAGACGCGGGCGATGGAGGAGTATGTGTCCTCCACTCTCTGTCAGGGTACCATCCGACCCTCTTCCTCGCCCGCCGCCGCGGGGTTTTTCTTCGTAAAGAAGAGTTCGGGCGAATTACGTCCTTGTGTTGACTATCGGGGGCTGAATAACGTCACCATAAAAAACCGACACCCGCTGCCTCTTACCAACTCAGCCCTGGACGCCCTCTCTGGTGCCACCATTTTTACAAAGTTGGACCTCCGGAGCGCCTACAACTTGGTGCGTATCAGAGAGGGCGATGAGTGGAAGACAGCCTTCATCACCCCTAATGGGCATTACGAAAGCCTTGTTATCCCCTTTGGACTCTGTAACGCCCCCGCAGCTTTCCAGCAGTTTATGAATGATGTTCTCCGGGACATGTTGGGAAAATGGGTATTCATCTACCTAGACGATATACTCATCTACTCACGCACCCCCAAAGAACACATCCGACACGTCAGGGCCGTCCTTAAGAGATTGCTCACCCACCGACTGTACTGCAAGTTGGAAAAGTGCGCTTTTCACAAGCGCTCCACCACGTTCCTGGGCTTTGTCATCTCGTCCCAGGGTGTGGCCATGGACCCACAGAAGCTTGAGGTTGTACGTCATTGGCCCCTACCCAAGACTCTCAAACAGCTTCAACGGTTTATCCGGGGCTACAGTACAGTCGCAGCACCCCTAACTGCACTAACTCGCCCCTCATCTCATCCCTTCCAACTGAACTCCACTGCCATCAGCGCATTCTCCAAACTCTGCCATCTTTTCACCACCGCTCCAATTCTCCTCCATCCAGATGCCAACCAACAATTCGTTGTGGAGGTGGACGCCTCAGAGGTGGGCGCTGGGGCTGTTCTCTCCCAGCGGTGTCCAGACCAGAAACTACACCCTTGTAGTTTCTTCTCCAAAAATTTTATCCCACCCAGCAGCGATACGGGGCAGGGGACCGCGAGCTGCTGGCCATAAAGTGGGCTTTGGAAGAATGGCGACACTGGCTCCAGGGCGCCAGAGAACCATTTATCGTCTGGACCGACCACCAAAACCTCATTACCATCAAGAACTTAAAACAACTCAACCCCAGGCAGGCGCGGTGGGCTCTATTTTTCGAGTCTTTTGATTTCCACCTATCCTATCGCCCGGGGTCAAAGAACATCAAAGCCGACGCCCTTTCCCGACAACACGAGGGGGATGTCCCCCGGGCGGACCCCGCGTCTGTCCTGCCACCTTCCAGAGTCATCGCCGCGCTCCGTTGGGAATTGGAGACGAGGGTCCGCCAGGCACAGGCCACGGAGACCGAACCGGCAGGGGCCCCGCCTGGACGACTCTTCGTACCCAGGAAAATCAAGGCCGACGTCATCAAATGGGGTCACTCCTCGCCGCTGTCGGGGCACCCAGGCACGCAGTCCACCCTCAAATACATCCAGCGCGCTTTCTGGTGGCCCTCAATGGCCAAGTACGTCAAGGAGTTCGTTCGGGCGTGCTCAGTGTGCGCCAGGGCCAAGACCTCCAATCAACCAACACCGGGGGAACTCCAACCAGTCCCAGTCCCCCGTCGACCCTGGACGCACGTTGCCCTCGACTTCATCACGGGCCTGCCGGCATCAGATGGGAAAGACGTCATCATGACCATAGTGGATCGGTTCTCCAAAGCTGTGCACCTGGTGGCCCTCCCCGGACTCCCATCAGCTAAAAGGACAGCTGAGCTGATATTAGAGCACGTAGTCCGTCTGCATGGGTTCCCTAAGGACATCGTCTCGGACAGGGGGCCCCAGTTCACTGCACGGTTCTGGAAGGCCTTCTGCCATCTGATCGATTCTACCTGCAGTCTCTCCTCGGGCTACCACCCCCAAACGAATGGTCAAACGGAACGGGCCAACCAACAACTGGAGCGCTACCTAAGATGTTTCGTTGCCGACCGCCAGCGCTCCTGGGCTCGCTACCTCATTTGGGCGGAGCTCTCACACAACCTCCACGTTTCCTCCGCCACAAAGCTGAGTCCATTTGAGGTATGCCAGGGTTTCCAACCTCCGATGTTCGAACACCAAGAACCGGAGGTTGAAGTACCCACAGCCCAACAGTTGGTCCGAAGGTGTCGACGGTCCTGGATTCAAGCCAAGGAGGCCATCCAGCACGCAAACACCTGCTACATCTCACAACATCGCCGTCGACACCCTCCGGGACGAATGTTCCACACAGGTGACAAGGTGTGGCTGTCCACAAAAAATCTACACCTCCGCACGGAGTCCAAAAAGCTTTCCCCCAGATTTATCGGTCCATTTCGCATCACCCTCTGTGTCAATCCCGTCACCTACCGGCTCCAGCTGCCTGCGGCTCTCCGGATCCACCCGATATTCCACATCTCCCAGCTGAAACCCTTCATCACTTCACCAATGGTTCCACCCACCCACCCTACTCCCCCTCCCTGAATCATCGAGGGTAGTCCTGCCTATACTGTACGCCGGATCCTCGACTCACGTCCCCGGGGCAGAGGTATGCAGTACCTAGTTGACTGGGAGGGCTATGGCCCCGAGGAACGGTCTTGGATTTCGGCCCGGTTCATCCTTGACCCCGAGCTCATACAGGACTACCGTCGTCGGGTATCCTCCACCCCTGGACCGTCGGGAGTCGGTCCTGGACAGGGGGTACTGTACCAGGGGGTACTGTCATGCACACTCGCACCGCGACCGGCACGAGGACCCGGAAGTAAGATGGTCGCACTTTCAGAAAGCATAAAAGGAAACAAGATGGCGCTTCACATCGCTCAGTCATTGAGTTCATTCATGTCTTCGCTATCGCTTCACCAATGATTTCGTGAGTACTCATCTATTCAGGTTGCTTCCTTGATTGAGTGTGTGTTTCTAGAACCGGGTTTATTTGTGTAGATCCTTGCTCTTTTTGTAAGAGAGTTCTAAGAGTAAACGCGTGGTTATCCTGCCTACTCGCGCTGCTTCCGCGTTTGGGTTTATCGTCCACGCAACACGGGCTAACTGCAAAGGCTGCTGTGTTCGTCCCTCGGTTGCTCGTGACACAGAGAAGAACAAAGTTCTGACCACAGATGGATCCCCAACAAAGGTCTACCTTAATGAGGTCCAAATCAAGCAGGTCCAAAAATTCCAATACTTGGGATTGCTTATGCAGGAGAAAGTTGTGGCATCAACCACACAGAAAGGTGGAATCTGCTCAAAGCAGAGATGAGGTGATTTAGCTACATCTGCAGAATGAATACTAAGAGGCTACCATACAAGATCATGTCAAGAGAGTGGCCACACCACTGGAGGGTCCAACAAGCAGCAGCAAAAAAAACGCAATCAAATTGAGGAAGATCTGCGGAGCTAATGACTGACCACTGATGAGGCCAAGTGCAAGACTGCAGACTGACAAGAGTGGAAGAGGATTGTGAATGATGTTCCCAATCCACCGGCCCACAGCGTTGTATTGGCTGAGAGGATAACCCAATCTACCAACCAATGATTAGAGATCAAAGAAGCAGATGCAATACAGTGAAATCTTGGATTGCATGTACCTTTGTCCATGAATGTTTTGCAAAATTAGCAAAAATTGGGAATAAAATTTAACTAGTAAAAAAGAGAGCAGTATTGTAAGTAATCGTCTCTCATGCTCGGTCTCAGTACGCGTGTGTCACTCTAAGTCAAGATTCATCCATGCATATACTGTTTACTATAACACTGTGACCACATGTGTGTGTGCATAAAGTATTTTTTTTATTTTGTATTTATATGCGTAGGTGTGCGCTTGTGTAAGTGAGTCTGTCGGCAAACTGGTATGCGTATGTGTGTGCACTCGCTAATGCGAGTGAGAGTCTCTGGTGTGTGTGTGTGTGTGTGTGTGTGTGTGTGTGTGTGTGTGTGTGTGAGAAAGTCATCCTGTACCGTGCCCCTCGCCCCCCTCCTCTCCTCTCTCTGGTCTCAATCGCTACAATTCTTTTCAAAGGTAAGGTGGAGGTTAATTTGTATTATTTTTACTTCATATTTAGTATTAATCATCTTTATATAAATATTTTTGGGTTGTGGAACAAATTATCGGAGTTCCTATTATTTTTTATGGGGAAATTCAGACAATTCAAGTTCAATCGACAGACCAACTCAGTCTGGCCTAGATTTCAGCACCCTAATGACAACTAGTGTTTATTGGGATTTATGAACAACAACAACAACAACAACAACAACAACAACAATAATAATAATAATAATAATAATAATAATAATAATAATAATAATAATAATAACAATAACATAGTGTCTTTCCTAAAGTTATTTAGAGGTAATTTTACCCATCAAATTTTTCTTTGTGTTTAGTTCAGGTTTAAACAAAATAATATAACATTTAGGTGTAAATATACATAACAGTAAAGCAAAACTGGAAGCTAAAATAGCAAATATTTCCACAGCTACAGTAAATTTTCCAGGAGAGCTGACATAAGCAGGGATAAAGGTGATCCATACAGCACAAAATATAAGTATGCTAAATGTGATGAATTTAGCTTCATTAAAATTATCTGGCAGCTTTCTAGCTAGAAAAGCCAAAATAAAGCACAAGAAAGCAAGAACCCCTATATACCCCAGCACAGCCCAGAAACCTATAGCTGAGCCAAAGTTACATTCCAGTACGATTTTTTCCTTGTAGTAGTGCATGTTCTTGTATGGGAAAGGAGGAGAAACTGTTAACCACAGCACACAAATAAAGGCCTGTATAAAAGTGAAAGCAAGAACAGTGATTCTCTGCTGTAGAGGCCCAAACCATTTCATGACATTGCTGCCTGGAATTGTAGCCTTGAAAGCCATTAGCACGACTACTGTTTTTCCCAAAACACAGGAGATACAGAGGACAAATGTGATCCCAAATGCTGTGTGGCGCAACATACACGACCACTCAGATGGCCGTCCAATGAATGTAAGTGAACAGAGGAAACACAGAGTCAGGGAGAACAGCAGCAGGAAGCTCAGCTCAGAGTTGTTTGCTTTAACAATAGGAGTGTCTCTTTCTATTAGAAATAAAATAGCTACTAACACAGTTAGGGCAGCTCCAAACAAAGAAAAGAATACAAGTATTATTCCCATAACCTCTGTAAATGAAAGAAACTCTATGACCTTTAACACACATTTATCTCTACCAGCATTAGACCAAAATTCTCCTGGACACTGCTCACAGTTATTTGAATCTGTAAAAATAATCATGGTTATTCTTATTAGAGAGGAACATTTATTTTGTCTCACATGGTCATTTATTATTACAATTGTTCAGGAGTTGTATCCTAAATAATAAAAGGATGACACAGAATGTACAGTTGACAACTTGTCTTTGAAACTCACAACTGCAGAAATTACCTGTCTGGTTACTGATCTCTCCATCCGCACATGGTACACAGTCATAACAGCAGACAGGCCTCCCTTTCTGTCCAGCTTTTCTGGTTCCTGGAGGACAGCTCTCACTGCACACAGACCTTGGCTTCTAATTTGAGCAATATAGTACAGCTGCAGTCATTATGTGTTATATATAAGTAGGAAATGTAGCTTGTTTGTGACACAACTGTAAAAATGTGTACATTTATGCGTAATATTTTACCTTAATTTCTTATCATACAAACTCTTAAAACCTTCAATTTATAGTGTACTGTCTATCAATTCAATGAAGCTGTTAAACTATAAAAACATAAGTTCATTAATAAGTCGCTTTTTTAGGCTTGAATATTTTACTTTGTATCACTATTTTCATATAATATTATGTGATATTATATGATATTATACTTTTGTGTTGAACTTTTCTAGTATGTTAAGTGGACAGGATTGTGTAAATACATTTTAAGAAAATTGCTGATTGAAAAAAAAAGTATTTTGGGATTTAAAAGTTCTTATTTAACAAAATTTTTTACATTTATGTTTTTTTTTTTTTTTTTTTAAGAAATATCACCAAACTACTGTATGTACATACCTCTCTTTTCTCTCCAGCCCACAGTATGTCTTCATTTTTTAGGACAAACTGTTGCCCACTTGGTAGAGAGGCATCATAATATCCTACAGCTTTAAATTGCACTTCTCCATTGATCCCTCGTTGCCAGTTCACAACATCATATTTTGCAGCCATTGCCCCAGTATTATCAAACCACACCTGTTCTCCTAATTTTGTGGTAAAATTTACATTTTTTAGAGCTTCAGTAACCTTCAATAAGTAAAGAAAGCAAGTATCAAACAAATATTAATTAGGCCAATATCAGTCATCAAAATAGCCTACATTGGTATTGTTTTACTCACCTCCCATGGTTGTATTGTTTCCTCTTTCTTACAAAGTTGGTTTTCTTTGCATCTCAGCAGGCTGTGTAGTGAATGGGCAACAGCATAAACTGCATTGTAAATGTTTTTTGCATATCTCAATTCTGATACATCATCATTGTAGTTCTTAAAAGGGATCATATCTTCATATCTTTCACAATTCTCTTCTGTTTGAGAAATGTTTCCCTTCATTTGCAAGCAAGGGACTGCTGTTTCCCAAAATTCATTTACAACATAGTCAGCAAAACTATTAATGTTTAGTTTTCCCACATCAAAACCAATGGATCCAGCCAATATGTTGTAACTTGCTGGAGTTACTAGATTTACAGCAGTAATCCATGCTTCAACACCAATCATCTGGTAGCCAGTGACATTCATTTGAATAAGCTGGCCTATTAGAATGTTCATATCAAAGTGGGCGAGAAAAATGATAATTACTCTCGCTGTGCCTTTTTTAATAATATCAGCCACTTTTATAATTTTTGCAGTATCTGACCGGTCAAACTTCTCAGAGTACTCAACACATATTCCCTCCTCTTTGGCTGCATTTAGAAAAATGGCCATTCCATTGTTGCCATAGTCATTATCACTGTTCACAGCTCCGACCCAAGACCAGCCAAAGTATTTCACTAAATATGCCAGTGCTCTACTCTGGTAGTAGTCACTTGCTATGGTCCTGAAGAAGGAGGGGTACTCTTTTCTGTTGCTCAAACATTCACATGTGGCAGCATGACTTACCTAAGGAGAGAAACACAGATAAAACATTGAAGCCTGTTTTAGTGTATTTTACAGCAAAGTACTTGATTATTTGCTATGAAGCTGTATGATATGCTAAAACAGGCTTCAGTGTTTTAGTGTATCTTACAGCTAATTATTTACAGGTTTAATTTGCTCTGAAACTGTGAGATTTCAGTATTACCCAGTATGCCACTGTGCTGCTGTCAAGAATAACACATCACTTAAAAAGATAAAGGTTAAACCTGATTCTGTGAATATTGTAAATATTTAACAAAAAAATAATTAAAATTATTTATCTTTACCACTGGGATCCTAAATGGTCCAGTAGTTTTTGTAAGTGCTATAGTGGGAGTAGACTCTGACTCCCCTATGACGGCTTGTACAACTGCTTGTCCTGAGCAGAAATCATCTGCTGTTATTTCCTGACCATTCATCAAAGCCATGGCTGCCTTCATACTTAACAACCTTGAACCACAGTTGTCATAAATCCTGTAACCAACCGAGATATTTTGGAGTAAACGATTGGTTCTGTTGATTTCATCGATTGCAAAAGTCATCGTCTGAGCAAGGCGTAATTCTCTGAGGTTAAATCTATAAATATTAAACATCATAATAAATTATGTACTTATTATTATAAATAATGCAATAAACATTTTGTAAAAATCTCTCCAAAGTGAAATTGTCCAATACAACAAACCTAATGCAGGTTAAAGGTTGTGGTTTTTCAGTATATGCCAGTGACTGCGTCTGTGTACCATCATGGATTGAAAAGACTGCTCCAATTATTACATCTCCATCTTTTGACAGCAAAGGATAAGCTGGTTTTTCCATAATATTGCATGCATCTCCCTTAGCCATGCATAGAGTAAGAAGTATTACGAGGAATAACATATCTAATTTCATCCAATGCTTCTTCCTTCATCAGTCCTGCTTCATATTCTTTATATATTTATAGACATGCCCTCTTTCTTTTGGTTAAGGCCCTTTACTTTAGACAAATCAGATCAGGTTGTGCGCTTCGTGATGTCATTAAGAGACATTATCTCAGCTGCATCTGCCATTTTTATCTGGTTTAATTCAATAAAAAATGACAACACATATTATTTACATTCCCAATTGTAGTCTTGTGCATACTAGGCGTGGTTTGCTGTCCAAATTTCCAACTAATTATTTGTATTGTTGTATTCCTTACATGTTTTCACTGAGCAGGAGATCATTACTGAAGCATTCAATTTCTAAAAATTATCAGAACACACTTTCTTGACAATGTCTATCTAACATGAGATGTATTAGCCCATTCGTTTCTAAGCATCCTTTGAATTTTTCTGTTTTATTGATGTTTTACTGCTAAGGAGTTATCACTTCCTTGGTCACCCTCTCACCCAGGTCAGTTAGTCAAACAAATGCTTAGGCAGTCAAGAATTTCTTAACACAGAACTTTGGAGGAAAATTATGTATCTTTTTATATTCGTATTCTTATTATTTTTAATCTAGGTTTAAGCTTGGACTCTTAACACTCTAACCCTTGAGCAACTGATACACTGTTCCATGTTTCCTATTCTTTTGTGCTTTTTGTTGTTTGTTGGGTCACCTGACATTATCTTAATAATAACTGAGAGCAAAGCCAAGTTTGCACTTTTTGCATAGTGTAAGGAAATTGAGGTTATAAATTTGTAAACATGGTCTCTATCTCTATGCATTTTCTCTGTCTACATGTTGCCTCTACAGTATGTATACAGTATTTTCCAGACCTCATGGGTGACTTCCTTCCTGTGACTACCATTGTGCAAGAAATTTAGAGCACAATGTGCAAATTAGTACAAGTACTCTCTACCTAAGTGTGAATTCCTGTATCTGAGTTTCTCTGTTATACATTTGGCAACCAAGAAAGTGCTCTTGACCAGGGATAGCTAGTGAACTTGACAAGCACCTCACTGAGATGAGATTTCATCACTTAGAAAGCTACGTTGTTGAAACTTTTTGGAAAGTTTTCTTTTTCCTTCCTCCCATGATGTTGAGCCCATTGGGTGTATAGCAGTAGTGGTATTTACAGGAGAAGGTGGCTAGCCTGATGCAAAACACTCCTTCTTTCTCATCAGGGCTTTGAGACTAGAATGGTTGAGTGATTATGTGTGGGCATAGGGTTGCCCAAGGACCCAACAGTGGCAACCCAGCAATCTTAAGTGTGTTACTCTGCCCCAACTGCTCAACCAAGGGATTATAATGAGCTGTATGGAAGAGCATTTCCATATTGATCTTTGATACAAGCATTTAATCTCTTCCTTAGTCTGAGTATCCTGCATCGCTCAGTATTGCCTACTGCTGTCTGCCTGCCTCTAGGTCTCATCAATAAACTGTCCATGTTGGCACTTAATTTGCCCTCTTTGTCAAACTAACATGCTCACCCAAGCCCTTGCATTATTACAACCAGGCTTCACTATGTGCGAAAACTCTTAGAAGTTTGTCTCAATGTTTAAAACATGGGTAAGAAGAGGATTAACCACTCCTTCAACTCTGTTTTTTGCCCCTGGAATGTAACATTGATTGGCACCAGCAGACAATTGGAAACATCCCTGTGGGCACACTTCAACTTTATTAGTCCTGCGTTGCCTAAAGTCTCACTTTGAATTAGGCATTGATCATGTCAAGGCCTGGTCACAACAAGGCCGGATCACTATGATGGAGTGAAGCCTGTAACAAATCAGAGATTCAGATTAGTGTTTCTGCATCCATGAGAGAACATAGATGCTGAAAATGCCTGCAGTGCCAAAAAACTTTGCCCAATTCCTCCAGGGTGAAAAGAGAAATAGAGCATGCATGGAACTGACACCACATTTTATGTGTACCTTTTCAGAGAACTGACCTTTAATCGTGTTTCCACTATCACAATAATTGTATTCATTTTAAACATTTTGAGTTTTCAGTTTTGTATTACATTTTATTGGTTCAATTCTCAAGTCTTGAGTTAAACCACACTGCACCACGGATAATTGCTTATTGTCTCTCATAAGCCGAATCCTATGCATTACATGTTTGTTTGCCACAGTTTTATGAATCCAAACCCATGTATGTAGGGTTCTCATGTAGTTTTCTAAATAAGACATCTTTACATTGTGGAAGATTCTGTGCACTATATGAATGTGTTAGCCATCGTAAAAGTCAGTCTTCGGTGGCTTCTGCTGATCTGATAGATACTGTAAGTGATGCAGAGGGATGGTCATCTACCATCTACTACAATCAATTTATGTTTTGTCTGGTGGGCAAATTCATTATTTATTTATTTATTTATTTATTTATTTATTTATTATCGATTGATTGGTAGCTTGATGAGTACTTGCATTGCGACATGTTAATACAGTATGAAACTATTTATCACGTAACTTCCCTAATGAATAAAAACTGATTGTAAAATTCTTAGTGCCAATAAAATAATTGATCTCAGACTTACGACATAGAATTACTAGATAAAATTACTATATAAAGATAAGACAAAAGCATGTTTTTTTGTTGAAATGTTTAATCTGTCCTTGTTCATATTCATAACCACAATCTTATATGTACTGTAATAAAACATAAAATATGATTTCATTAGTTTTGATACTACTATATGTGTGTATTAACATTTATAATTAAAACATGAATGCATGTGTTGACAAAAAATATATAAACATATATTAAAGTGATTTAGATGGTATTTTGCTCATCATATGTTTCTTTGTGTTCAGTTCAGGTTTAAATAGAATAATATAACATTTAGGTGTAAATATACAGAATAATAAAGCAAAACTGGAGGCCAAAATAGCAAATATCTCCACAGCTACAGTAGATTTTCCAGGAGAGCTGACATAAGCAGGAATGAAGGTGATCCACACAGCACAGAATATGAGTATGCTGAATGTGATGAATTTAGCCTCATTAAAATTATCTGGCAGCTTTCTAGCTAAAAAAGACAAAGCAAGGCACAAAAATGCAAGAACTCCTATGTAACCCAGTACAGCCCAGAAACCTACAGCTGAGCCTATGTTACATTCTAATATAATCTTTTCCTTGTAGTAATTCATGTTCTTGTAGGGGTAAGGAGGAGAAACTCTTAACCAAAGCACACAAATGAGGACCTGTAT
>JAAGKR010011584.1:0-18955 GCA_011419295.1 Clarias macrocephalus
CACACACGGACACACACACGGACACACACACGGACACACACACGGACACACACACGGACACGGACACACGGACACACACACACACACACGGACACACACACGGACACACACACGGACACACACACGGACACACACACGGACACACACACGGACACACACACGGACACGGACACACGGACACACGGACACACGGACACACGGACACACGGACACACGGACACACGGACACACGGACACACGGACACACGGACACACGGACACACGGACACACGGACACACGGACACACACACACGGACACACACACGGACACACACACGGACACACACACACGGACACACGGACACACGGACACACGGACACACGGACACACGGACACACGGACACACACACCTCTGGAGTCAGAGGTCAGCAACACGCACGGGGACGCACACACGCAGGGATACTCACGTGCACAGAATGGACTGGTCCTCACGATCTGTGTGAGAGAGAGAGAGAGAGAGAGAGAGTTAGATTTTTTTAGATTAGTAAAATCGAGCCGTGTGTAGTAGAGACGGGAAAAATCTCTTCAGTTATGGATCACAATTCTTCTGCACGCCGCACTGACACAAATCGCTTCTTTTAAATGCCTATAGATTTACATGTATAACAGACAAAGCGGGCGGTCATCAGACCCGTCTGATCACCGTCAGAGTGATCAGACCCGTCTGGTGTTCGGTGTGATCGGACTGCGATCAGTCTCGGATAGAAACCACTCGGAGCGCAGAAGCTCCAGAGTCACGCAACATTGTTACATCATCAAAAACCAGGCGTGTCAAAAGCCTCCAATCTGCCTTTTTCTCCAAACCCTTAGAGAATTAGTCTCAAACACACTCGTCTCACGCACACACACACCCCAGTCTCAGAACACCGCCAGCACTAATTACTCAGAAATGGTGTGTTAGAAGCTGCACGTGCCCGCGCGCCCACAGACACTCAACCTGCCGCTCACTGTCGAGTTTCGAGTGTTTGGAGGCGTCTGAGGTCGTCAAACGTCACCGTCTGTTTATAATCCTACAGGTGAACTATTCACACACTCTCATCCCGCGTGCTCGCAGTGATTTATTCATTATTCATTTTCAAGTTTAAGCATGTTTGGAGATAATTATAGCGGAGGACAGAGATAAATGTTAAATGTTTGTATTTGAAGTTAGTTTGTAGTGTTTAAATGCTGCGATTAGTTCTTTAGTGAGAAAACTAAACTAAAGGTTTAAAACTGCAACAAAACTGAATTAAAATGTAATACTGATTTGGAATAACAATCGTGATGATATCAGATCGGGAGGTGACTGATGATTCTCATCCCCAACACACACACCACAGAGCTGATATTTCACTGTGTGTGTGTGTGTGTGTGTGTGTGTGTGTGTGTGTGTGTGTGTGTGTGTAATACAGTGCATCTGTACACACTAAAGCACTGACTCCATTACTCTGCATTATAAGTGAAGTCTTTAAAGAACACGTGTGCAGAGTAACGAGACTCTTTAAAACACAAACACCCAGAGGAGTAAATAAAGACGACTGAAAATCTGAAAACACCGAACCAAACACCGTCCGCTCATGTGCTGATTCGAGTCCATGCGCTGATATTTCAAAACATTTTTAATTCATTTTAAATTATTGTGTTTGTATTTGAGGGGTAAAATTGTGTAGTTCCTCCATCATCCTACAGGTGGTGCTTTCTAAACTCATTAGACATCGGTCAGCAGCGCAGCGTCCTGTGTGTCAAGAGAAACATTTGGCAAGTTTAATTATAAACTGTAGAAAAATCTAATCTGTACATTAATAAAAGTGTGAGATTATTATATCGCGTTCCCTCGGGCTCATGAGATTTTAAGCCACGCTGCCCCTGGTCCTGTCCCTAAACACCACACACACACACCACAGTCTGATATCACTCTGAGGAAGGGGACAGTACAGCTATGCCTCACGTTGACCTCTGGCCCCTGACTCACCCTTACATACAGGAACACACTCAGCACACATTCTCCACGCAGGCTTCCTGAGAAGACCCGAGGAGGGGACCGGACACACACACACACACACACACACACACCACTGCATTCTCCTAACCACAAAAATCTGTGTGTGGGTGTGGGTGTCAATCAGTGTGGTGATTACTCTGACAGAAGTGCACACCTCAGTAAGCAGCCCTCAGCACAGACACACAGGAATAAAAAGAAAAGTCCTTTACCAACCTCGCTGTGTGTGTGCGCAACTTTCCAAATATATCCATTTCCTACACATATTCTCTACACTGGAGCAATGAAGTTATCACCACACACACCCACCCACCCACACACCAGCAGAGAAGCTACACAAATACCAGCACATCGCTTCCCGAGGTCTGTCTGTACACAACAACCCAGGGGAGAGAGAGAGACAGAGAGCGAGAAACAGAGAGACAGAGAGCGAGAGACAGAGAGCGAGAGACAGAGAGACAGAGAGCGAGAAACAGAGAGACAGAGAGACAGAGAGACAGAGAGCGAGAGAGAGAGCGAGAGACAGAGACACACAGAGAGAGACACAACAGGAACTTGGCTCAGCTAGTTACTCTACAAGTATTTTACTGCAACACACACAGACACAGAGAGAGCGTAGCATGTAAGGATATGCAACTCTGCTCTGTTCTTCACAGTGAAGTGTGTGAAAAGCGATGGAGGAGGAACAGCAGTGAGTGAGTGAGTGAGTGAGTGATGTTCTCAGACTCTGGGATCGTGAAGAATGAGGCCTGGTGTTTCTCCAGCTTCAGATATCAGAGAGAGAGAGAAAGAGAGAGATAACGCTGACAATACACAGTGAGGAGGAGGATGAGATCACGACACACTGCAGAAGGATTTGATTTTAATGGCCTCTCTGATATTTTGGATGCCGAGTGTGACTCCTGATGTGTTCTCCTCCGACACCACTGAGGGATCAGGGGAACGGATTTCATAAACACACACTCACATCAGAAATAAAATTCACATCAGTTGCATAAAACAACCGACTTATCTTCAGTGTGACTTCCACTCACTTATTCTGATGTTCTCAACTTTGGAATTAAATTAGTAAAAAAAAACACTGTATCCTACTCATGCTCCTGAGTGTGTGTGTGTAAGACGAGTATGTGATGTGAGCCTGGAGCTGATCTGTTGAAGTGTACAGTGTTTAACAGACACCCCGTTATCCAGAGCTGCTTCTAGAACTTTAACAGTCTGGATCCTCACGCGAGAGCACTTGAGCATTCAGAGCTCCGTTCAGAGCATTCAATCATCACTCAGTGATTTAACAACATCAGGACGTCCCCCGCTACCTGCAGAGACAGACGGACAGACAGACAGACAGACAGACAGACGATCCCTGCTGTTCAGTAGGCAGCGAGAGCACAGCGCTGGTCCTGCTCCTTTTATGGACAAATCTACAACAACATGTGTTTCAGGAATTTTCAGCAAGAGACAAAAAGGACACACACACACACACAACGTTCATTCGAGCACAGAGGCATAATTCACACCCAGAGCTCGGAGCTTTATTCACATACACCTGAGGAATCTAACACCTCCTACAGGTCGTGTTCCAATCCCGTTATCACAGCTCCATTCACTCCCTCGTACAGCTCAGATTCCTCACACTCATTGTGCTCTGCTCTCCCTCACACTCACATCTGCACAGACTTCACCCTCACAGTCTCAGACTCTTACACAACCTCAACCCCCCCCCCCCGACTCATAGTTATTCAGAATCTGGACGATAATCCTGAACACGACCGCGCGCTCTCTGTGTGTGTGTGTGTGTGTGTGGACACTAGGGGGCAGTGATAAATGCAGCACATTAACAGAGACACTTCACTTGCCCAAATCTGAAGGAGATGAAGAAGATTACAGCTCAGGTCTGGTGATAAAGTCGTCTCCTCTATGATTCACTCTGCACTGGTCTCAGATCAGCTCTCGTCTCAGTTACACAGACTTTAGAGCCAGTACACAGATCCCAGACCTGAGCTGCTGTAGTCTGGTCACTACACAAATGATAAATATAACGTTTATCTACTTAACGAGGATGAGTTAAGCGCAGGGAGTTCGGCTCACACCCTCAGGCTCATGCCGCGTGTGTTTTTTATTTATGCAACTATAACCAGTTTTACAACATAGTGCGATATTTAAAACACTCTGGGACTTCAAGACATGCAAATGAGCATATTTGCATTTAATTATTGTGTAACATTCACATCATTGCAGAATAGAATTCATTTTATTTTATTTGTATTTAATTTACAACGTTCTTAAAGCTAACATTTTTCTATTGATTTACTGAAGTTAAAATAAATTTATTTAAAATTTGATCATATATTTGATTAGATCATATCTATATTCGAACTGTTTAGAAGTCTTATTGTTACACATTTAGCCTTGTGTGTGTGTGTGTGTGTGTGTGGCACCATGCTACATTCCTCCAGACAGCTGGATGCTGGGTGTAGAACCTCTTTCACATTTTCTACCACATTTTTATTTATTTATTACAATTATTTAATTTTGTGTTTAAACTCTGTGTGTGTCTAACAAACGCACATCACCTTGGGTTAGAAAGCGGTTTGTTTCCCGTTGTGTAAATCAGAATCAAGTTTAAGGGGTAACGTGCAGGCAGACCGTGCTCGCGCCTCGCTCCGTCTCTGTCGTCTGCTGCTGATGGAGTTCGGTATGTGAGGAATGCTGCGGCTCGTTAATCTTGTGGAGGGGCAGAAAGGGTTTCTGGAGGGTGGGGTGGTGAGGGTGGGGAGGGTTAGGGGGCTGCAACTGCACAAAATAAGTCCAAGTGGAGGCAGCAGTCCGAGATCGATGTGCTGTATTCAACCTGAATTCCAGGACTGACTCCAGGTCAAAGGTCAGAGGTCAGGGAGGAGGAAGAAGGATTTTCAGTTTCATATGATATAAAGTGAGAGGTGTAAAAGTAAGTGTGTAGGGAAAAAAACAAAAACAAGACATGCCTCTATAAGCCGTTCCTCTGTACTGAGCTGCTGATAAACTGCCTCACTGGGGGGTTCCCCCTTTCCCCTTCCTCACTAGGGGGTTCCCCCTTCCCCCTTCCTCACCGTCTCTCTATTCTCCCTCATCACGTGACTGAGAAACTGTACGGAGTGTGCGCTGTATAACGACCATGTGAATGAGCCGTTACTATGGAAACGCCAATATACTATGGAAATAGTCAGAGCTGCTGCTATAGAGAATTAAATCAACACCTTCTGATCAATCATGAGATAAAAAGCAGCTGAAAGCCAACACGACAGTTGTTAGACGACAGCAGCGCCGACCCGGGACCGGACAGCACGCAGGTCAGAACCGGAGGATCGACGCCAGTCTGCCAGAAGCAGCCGGATGACTCACGTCACACTAAAATCAGTCCACAGAGCGTGACTCCTCGGACATCGCCAACTGCTTTGTCATGCTCGCCCACTGACTGACTGCTGCATCATGGGATACGTCAAGCAGCTGTCTCTCTCTCTCTCTCTCTCTCTCTCTCTCTCTCTCTCTCTCTGTACGGCAAATTCCTGCGATTCTCAGCGGAGAAGGAAAGACAGCTGAATATAGATGGATGAGCTCCAGTCTCCGACCACGAGGCTCACGGAGAAGAAAGGTTTTGATGCAGCCTTACAAAGCGGGAGTGTGACAATAACCCGGTCTCTACCTCACCGACCAATCAGAACACGGCGCATCCTGAGAGCCAGGGACAGGCAGGTTACACTCACTGGTTATTTGGGATTATTACGAGTCTATCTCTAGTCTAAATAAATATAAAAATATATATGACCAAGAAAACCTTTAACCAGAACCCGGTTCACGGCGATGAGAAGAAACCGTATTTAACACATCACATCACGTGTTAATTCGGGGGAAACTGCCACGCGGTCTGAACTCCTGATACAGAAACTTTATTCTCACAGACTCCGCCCACAAGCTTCAGGATGACGAAGGCCGCCGTGTTATTGCCACTTCAGCCGTTGAAGGTGACCCGCAACCTTCACAACACTGTTAGTCGTTAGACTAAACATCCACAAATATACAACAATCATCATCATCATGCACTATTAATAAATATTTACTTTATTCATGCGATTGAAAAAAAAAACTACAGTAATGTGAAAATTAACTTGAGCATTAGCGCCCACTTTTATTTCACCAGGTGAAGAAGCCACTAATTTTATGCACGTGACTGGACAATAAGAGTCAACACCAAACACCAGGAAGAAGATTCAACACACAATACAATTAAACTAAACAAAAACTCTCTGTATAAAAGCAGCAGTCTAAGCACTAGGACAGGAAATGGAGTAAAAGCGCTACAACATCAAAGGAATTAATAATTCTAATCAATATGGAGGCCGTGAGACGAGCAGATGTGCGGTAAAGAGGTGCGACTCGACAGTGAGAAGAGGAGTGCTGAGTGGTGCGATTCTGAAGACGTGCTGACAGACCCTGGCCTTCTGAAACACTGTCCAGGTGGAAGCAGGGAGATCTGGAGCCACTTCAGAAAGGCGCAGAGTGCTGAGACGCGTTACTGTTCGTTTGGGTTTATTAGGACCAGGTGGAGGAAGCCGAGCTCCAAAAGCCCAGGAGAGGAAAGTCTACACGTACGCGCTCACATTCCTCTTCAGATCGAGCGCAGAGGAACACAAACACAAGAGATGAAACCCTGGCCGATATTAAATCTACACGGCGTGATGTCCGGACCTTCCAGAGTTAAAAACATTCACTGGTTTCCTCATCGCGAACAGTTTCCTACTCCGTACCCGTGTGGTTTTACACACCGCTTACAATCAGGATCTACAGCGCACACGTTCACTTTAAACCGTTAATACTTTACTGTTAATACTAAAAGGTTTCTCCGTCAGGTTGTCTTATCCAGGTCATGTTAAAGAGAGCAATCTTCAGGACATGCCAGATTAGTGAATATAGTAACTTTATCATCAGCTGAGAGTTTTAACGATGAAATGTAAACCAGGACTGTTTCTGTTTCAGGGTCTGAACGGTCCAACAGACACGGCTGTATAACAGACGGAAACTCACGAAGGTTCTATTTTTAAACAGCGTCCCCCCTCCAGCGTGTTAGCGTCCTCTCCTAATCACAGGGTTGCCGTGGTTACTGCACTGACTGAGGATCGAGCGTCAGGTGACGCGGCTGGTCTCGGTACAGAAAGCGAACAAAACCAGGACGAACGGGTCACTTTTTGGCAGCGGCAGCCGGTTCTCCAGCTTTATGCGCGATCATCTTCATCATCGCTTTATTTAATCCTCACAGCTTAAAGCGGAGATGACTTTCTACTCTTTATGTATTTAATTTGGTAGTTTCCCCCTCAGTATGTGGTTTCCCCACAGCGCCCTGGAAGCCCGAGCTTCCCCTAAAAACACAGATGTTTTCGTTTAAGCGAGCGATGCGCTGCCTTTACACACACTCGCTGTAATTACAAACTCACTGCAGTCAACAGCCACCGATCGAGACCGCGGAAAGTATTTGGAAAATCCATCAAAGGAAGATGAGCTGTGGGGTAAAAACTGGGGCTTTGACCTGATCAGGCTGCGTCCCAAACGCCATCAATATATAGAACAAAACCGTCACCACAACCACCCGCAACCACCCACATCAATGCAGCGCTTATGAGCTCATTAACAACTAACTAACCACTACATCATAAAAAAAATAAAATAAAAGTACAGCGCCACCTGTTGAATTTTGGAATGAACTTAAATTTTTACTCGATACCGCGAAGTGAGCGTAATGAAGGCGTGAGATTGTAATTATTCATTTGATTTCAATTGCACTCTCATCAGCGCATATTAAATTTTTTTTTAAAAAGGACATTACCAGCGTCATCTGTGATGAACTTATGATTTTTTTTCAAGGTCGTTTTTTATGATAAGGAAGTTTTCCATTCAAATTAGCATATTAACTTGTCTTCCCTGGGCTGATTGTGATGAAACAAACGCCATGTTACCTCAAGCTCGGCCAAATACATCTGTGGAAACTCCATTAAAAATACTGAGTAGTCTTTAGGTGATGTGTGCACAAACAGACAGACAAAAATTCCAAAAACCATCTTTATGTGTCCTATAACGTACAAATGAACGGACACGCCCACTTCACAGGTTTATTATAGAAGAGAAAGAAAAGCCTCGCAGCGCGTCATGTGACTGAGAAACTCCTCTGTCCTGAAGATCACAGCTTTACCTCTGACTGTTACACAGCGTTCACACAGGAGACTCCTTACACTCGTGTCTCTCACACACACACACACACACACACACACACACCGTTTAATCTGTTATATGTGTGAATATGACCCTGTGCTAGTCAGAGCTGCTGTTAAGAGAATTAATCAACACCTTCTGACCAATCAGGACGGAGTGTAGTGAAGTGTAGCGCTGCTTTGTGACCGTCTGTGTAAACAGTGTAAACTGTAAAAGTACAGAGTGTGGCGATAATCACAGCAGGCTTGATACTTGTTGCTGTGCCAGAACAGAGAGAGAGAGAAAGAGAGAGAAAGAGAGAGAGACAGAGAGAGAGAGAGACAGAGACAGAGAGACAGAGACAGAGAAAGACAGAGAGAGAGAGACAGAGAGAGAGAGACAGAGAGAGACAGAGAGAGAGAGACAGAGAGAGACAGAGAGAGAGAGACAGAGGGCGCATGAAGAAATTCCCCCCAGTGTGTGTCTCACACAGCTGCACAAAGGCTCCATTGTACCCCACAACGAGGGTCGGACACTCCGAAAGCCACCATTTTATGTGCACTACACCTCCTGCTGATTGAAACACGACAGCTGAAGGAGAAGTGGAACGTTCCAGAAGATAAGTCCTCCTGCTCGCTTTCCGCTCGGCAGACACGCATATAAACCCCGAGAGCTTAGGTCTGAGAAACATGCTCGGGTCATTACAATAAGCTGGAGCTGCACACGCACATACACACGCACATACACACGCAGCATCCCATAACAGATAAAGCATTGATAAACAAACCAGCTTTAATAATTAATAGAGTAATATTAAATACACTGTTCTGGATCAGGGTGTGTCTCAAACAGATGGTGAAGAGCCGTTTCTTTCTCTCACACACACACACACACACACACACACACACACACACACACACACACACACACACACACACACACACACACACACACACACACACACACACACACACACACACACACACACACACACACAGAGCAGTTAAAAGCTGAGACGTGGACAGTGTACACATCATATCACCACTCCAGCACGTCGCAGCTTCTCTCACATATAGAGCAGAGCACACGCAGAGCAGAGATCAGCACACGCCAGACTGACGGAATCACGTCCAGATGTGTACACAGTTCTCTGCACCAGGTGTCAATCACACCTCACACTGTTCTTCTCCTGGTTAACCAACGTTAATGACATCTCCCCAGGAGGAGCTGAGATCTGACCCGACTTTCCACTACAAAGCTGTAGGTGGGAGGTCATGAGGTCTAATACCAAAGAGGGCAAGACCGTCTGTCTTCCCTGAGGGGGCGGGGCATACTGTGTCAATCACGCAGACACTAGGTTCAGTCAGAAGAGAGCAGAAAGCACACCAGAGTCAGACTGGAGTCAGGCGTCTTAGAGAAGGAAGGGGTTCAACGATTAAAGAGATCTCAAGGAGACAGGATTTCTCTCCAGGAAAGGACACACACACAGACAGCATAAAAATAAAAAAAATAAAAATAAGAGTCTGAAGATGTGGACAGGACTGAGAGTCAGATCCACTGGAGCTGGGGAATCATCATGTACACGGTTTATGTAAAAACAAAAGGGAAAGTAACAGAACAATACACAGAAGAGCTGAAACTGTTTTAAAAAAAACAAACCCTCTCCCATCAGCAGTGCTGCAAAAACTGTTTTTCATTCCTCAAATCTGCAGAAACCCAAAGGCCCCACCGCAGAGAAAAGCCAGGACACACACACACACACACACACACACACACACACACACACACACACACACACACACACACACACCTCTCTCTCTTTCGGTCTTCTCCCTGCATTCCAGATGTGGCCCAGTGAAATTCATTTATCTCCAGAGGCTGAAAAAATATATATATAATAGCTACCTTCGGAAATACTTTCCATTTCTCCTGCTGCTTACGTCATGTACAATAAAAACTCACACAAGAGCCAGTATAACTAAATAAGGCCAGAACGCCGAGCCGGGCCCTGCGTCTGTGTCTGTGTGTGTAAGAATTTAACCTTCTTGAAACACTTAAAGGAAAAGAAAGTTTTGCAAAAAAAGACCTGGATAATGAGGGAGTGGAATTTCTCTCCTTAGGAAGGAGAAACGTGAGCAGTGTGTGTGTGTGCGTGTGTGCGTGTGTGTGCGAGCACGTAGTCTGTGACCAGGCGGCAGTTTAAACCCGGCACAATATGAGATCGGGTGGACCTTCTCTTCCCCGGCTGACCCAAACACGTCACTCAGATACAGAAATCAATTTACTGCACAAATCAGACTCACACATTTAAAAAAAAAATCTTAGAAACTAGGTATTAGTGACCAAAACTACGTCGTGTCTACAGGCGTTATTTCACAGAGAAGCCTTTTTTCTGTTAAACAGTTACCTACAGCTAGTGAATTATATACACACACATACAGAATATTTATCTAACAAAAACTCTGCTTCTGCAGATACAGAAATAAACACCGATTCCCCAAACCTCCTGTTCATCATCCTCACTACGCACTCATTGTTAGCTGCAAAATTATTCTCTTACCCAAAATCTTGTTTGTCAGCTAAAACTATTCCTCACTTCATCTTACCTAAAACCCATAATTCCCATTAAGATTTTATTATTCTATTAACCACATAGCTCTCTTTTTTAATTTATTACTAAATGTATTAAATCCTACTAAAACCCAATAATCCTTACCAAATAAATGAAAACTAAAGAATTACTGCTTTTAGAAAAAGAAAAAAAAATACATCATACTTCTTAGATCAAAGGAATATCTAAAGTGAACTTATAATTCCATAACGATATTTTACTATAAAATTGCTGTTTTTAACCCAGACGGTGTGTTTTTATCTGCAGTTTTTTATCTAACTTATAATCCTCACTGATTAAATATCCGTTCCTAAATTTAAAAATTGTTAATTCTAGCTAAACCGACATGAGATACCAAGATAAAACTGACTCTTTCTACAGAATTGTTGTTTTAGCCACACACACACACACACACACACACACACACACACACACACACACACACACACACACACACACACACACACACACACACACATACACACACACATACACACACACATACACACACACATACACACACACATACACACAGCGGGTCGCCCTTACCTTGCAGCATGCACCTGTAGGCCGATTCGGAGATGGCGTAGATGTGAGGCGGCATCTCGTGCCTCTTCTTGCCGCGGTACATCTCAATGATGTTTTCTGAGTAAATGGGCAGGTTCTTGTACGGGTTTATCACCACGCAGAACAGTCCGGAATACGTCTGGAGGGAAAGGAAATAAATGAACCTTACAGAATGAGTTACTGGAGGGGGCGCTGTGAAGCAGGGACAATACAGGACACGGCTCGCAAAAAGTTCGTCTGATGTTTTACGTCGTATTTTATCAGACCAACTCTACTTGTTTAAGCAGTTTAATACGCTAAACCTCCGTACTGTTGGGTATCGTCAAGTTCTCATCAACTGATTATGATTTTGATGTTAGAATGTTTACATTTCCAGGACCCAAAGTGAACACTAAAGAGAGTAAAGAAATAACTATTGATTAACGAGACCAGAGGAATGCGATCGAGCTCCACCTGATGATAAATCAGGACCTGGAGACTTTTCCACCTCACAGCAAGTACAGCGTTGTGATAAAACCCATTGCACTATGGGAAGTGGTAGTAAACGCCGTGTGGCATGTATGATTTTGGCACAACGTAGTACAGTAGAATGTGGTTTGGGACGGGACCGACAGCAAGACTGGAACACACTCAACATATAATTTCTAACCTTTCCTACTTTTTTAAATCTGTAAACACGACTAGAGTTGGGCAAAGTCTGAGTACAGGATGTTCCTGCCCACTCTATATACACACACACACACACACACACACACACATCACACACACACACACACACACACACACACAAATCTGACCTTGTTCTAAACACTATTTGTGCAACATGAAACTGCAGAGCAAACTGTAAGGAAAATAACTGGCAGGTTTAAAGTAATCTGAAGCGCCGAGCTCTGCGTCCTCGGTCTCAGTTTATGTCGCGCGCTCACTGATAACACTAGCTTACTAGCGCTTTTGCTAACAAGCCACACCGTGAGCTTGTTGATGTTCTTATCATTCGGTTGGTCTGATTATAAAAACGCACAGCTTTACATAAGCAGGTCTGATCTCTTGAGTCACTGTGCCAAGTTTAACTCAACCACCACTGTTCGGCTTTGTTCAGCACAGGTGTGTGACAAACACACACACACACACAGCTTAAAGAGGAGACGAGGATTTCCGTCTCCCACCTTTCCTGTCCTGTCCTCTTTTACTTGTCTGTAGTGTTCACTTCTGCTTAACTTCACTATTACTAACTTTTGGCCAGTTCACACACACACACACAGTTCTACAATACAGATGATTTAACTATAACTTATTTATAACTAAATACTATAAAACAGATTTTCCACACACGTTTATGAAAAGGTGGCTCGTATAAAGTGTATGAAGTGAACGCCGAATGTTCCAGTAGCGCAGCTCAGCCACTGCAGCGCGTCATCTACCCCCCCACGCTCAGATGAGGATCATGAGGTCAGCGAGTCCCAATGCGTGAACCTGCACGCATCTGCAGCAACCGATAAACCTCAACGTCAGCACAGAGGAGGGGATCTAACAATAAGAGGACGAAACTAATCACCAAAACAACTTAGTAGGAGGCTTTCAACTTAATCTCACACACACAGTTTTATTTCCTGCTAACTGTACAAATGATGGAGGTCACTGCCTTCATCACCTGATGTGTTACAGTCAGTATAATGTAGTAAACCACAATTAAAGAGGAGTGTGTGTGTGTGTGTGTGTGTGTGTGTGTGTGAGAGAGACAGAGCGCACGCGCGCACACACAACCTCAGCCCACTAACATTCCACGATGACCTCATCACTCCCAGCCTTCTGTTTTCACAGCATGAGGTGGAAACCCGACAGAAACGCTCCTGAACTCGTCCTTCATTTGTCTTAACCTGGTTCCTTCCCTCTTTATCTCTCTGTTCTTTGTATCCTCCGTACAAACTCAACACACTACAACTAATAACAAAAGCTTTATGCTTAATGCATGCCTCATAACAACAGAAATGCACTTAAAACATTTCTTGCGTCATTATTCTTATTGATCGATCGGTCGGGTGTGACACTCACGTAGATGAGTCCGGAGTAGTAGCGGTCCTTCAGGTTGTGTAGCACGGACGCCTCGTTGAGGCAGGTGAGCTCGGCCATGTCCTCCACCTTGCTGAACTTGGGCGGGTTCATCTTCTGGATGTCGTCTTTGTTCACCAGGGCTTTCTTTCCGTTCTCGGCGAGCTCCACCATTACCTCCTCGCCACGCTCCTCCCGAATGCTGGCCGCCTCGAACCCGTGCCGCTCCGACGGAACCCATACCAGCTTCTTGGCGGTCCAGTCGGCCTGCGTGGCCGGGTTATAGACCACTGCCCGGTCCACAAAGAGGTACCGCTCCGGGTCCTCCTGCCCGCTCCGCTGAGCCATCTCCGGCATTGGGGATTAAAGAGTAGGCCACCTAGAGAGGGAACAAAGAAACACATATGGATTAGAACAAGGGTTACATGTTTGACCACCGCGCTCACCCTGCATAAAACATCAGTGTTATTTTCTCCTTTAAATTAATCCTTTTAATTTAATTACTTTATGAGCAGAACTTTTACTATCACTGCTTTCATTCAGAATTATATTTATTACAATTACCTAACTATTGTTATTATTATTATTGTGCCAAAATGAAAAAACATTAGCACACACCTAATCACATGAATTTTAGCGCTGTTTAACGTCTAAATGTTTACACCACGTGTATACAGCAGGATGTTTAACTCCACAAACTGAACACCCGGATGGGGCAAGTCCAGCGCTGGCACTGCACCACTGCGCCTTCCTTATAATCAATACACGTGTATGATTAAAAATAAAACCATGAACACTTCAGGCTCCTGCAGAAGTGAGCTCAGGCATAGACAGAGGCCTGACGTGGTGACCTAAAAACACCAGAGAACAGGGTGACACACACACGCACACACACGCGCGCACACAGACAGACCATACACAGGTAGTGTAAACCCTGCATCTGACTCATTACCCTGCCTGTGAGCCTTATTAAACAGATAAAGGTGTTGGGAGTGTCCCTGCTCCCTATGTAGGGCACCTGTACAGGGAGTCAGGAGACATTAGGGACTCGGCCCTGCTCCAGTCATTCAGGCCAGCTGCAAAAAAACGTTCAATAATTACACGATTAAAAAAAACTATATACAAAAAAAAACGAAAACACACGAGAGAATATATTTATATTTGCTTACACAGAGATAACATCTAAATAACATCTAAATAAATATATTACTATTTTTTTTAACTTGACTGAATGCGGCATTTCAGAACGATACCGTTAGCCAACATGCCTGCTGCACGCTGATTGGCTGACATTTTCCCGCCCACTACGCCACGATTGGCTGGGAGGTAACCCTAACGCGCGTCCGACTGTACCCGCCCAATCAGCGGCGCCACTCGCGCGCTCGAACTAACTGTCACTCTAACGCGCCTGAGGCGGGATTTTCGCGTCAGAATACGGGTGGAGGGAGACAGAGAGAGAAACACCCCACCTAGCTTTATGAGCAGCAGAGCCCGTTAGCCGCACGCCTAGCCTCGGCCCTGAGGGGATGGAGCTCAGGCAACTCACCGCTCTAACGCTACACACATCCCGAGGCTGGATTAGTACATTTAACACGGAATGAGGAGAAGATTTAAGAGACATAGAGATGATGAAAAGAGTAAAATAACAGAAGTGAGTTCTCCTCAGCCTCCCCTCACCATCACCCCGAAAAGTCCTCCTCACACTACCACTGCCGCGAGCCGCTACTCACAGTTATAAAATAAATCCCAGACTTACAGAGGGCGCCGGCGTGAGGCAAAGACAGCTCGCGTGTGTGTGTGTGTGTGAGAGAGGAGAAGGCCGAGTCCTGGGTCCAGCGCTCGCGCGGCTCTCAGCCTCCGGTCTCAGTCGGTCAGTGCTCGCGAATTGTCTCTCCTCCTCGCTGATGCTGCGCACGCCTCAACCGAACCTCAACGCCGCCCACTTTTATATCGGCACCGCCCACTCCCACATAACCCAGCGTTATCCGTTACTTCAGGCCCCCGCCCACATCTCCTCCCACCATCACGGCTTTACTCCATATCCCACTATCTCGCGCTTCTTTCTTCACACCTCCTTCGCGACACTTTCGACCCCGCCCACTCTCTCCTGATTGGCTCGCGTTTTCGCTTGACCGCTCGCCATTGGTGTATGATCAGTCCCAGTCACACAGGTCCCCTCACTGACTCCAGGTTTGGTTGAGAAAACATAAAAAGTGTCTATCATTTAATATAATATTCCATTTATATCATAGTATATCATA
This sequence comes from Clarias macrocephalus, assembly GCA_011419295.1. Lineage (NCBI taxonomy): Eukaryota > Metazoa > Chordata > Actinopteri > Siluriformes > Clariidae > Clarias > Clarias macrocephalus. The sequence continues at coordinate 15,724 of JAAGKR010011584.1, forward strand.
GTATATCACGTGTTGTAATTTAAATAGCGGATTCTCTTTCAGATAAATTTACCTATTTAATCTATTTAACCTATTAAATGTAACCTTTAACAAAGAGCAATGGCTCCCTCTTGTGGAACTAAAAGTCATAATATTTCGTTTTGATAAACAAACAAAAATTCTTTGAGAAAGCTTGTTTCATTTAAAATTTAAAGTCATCCATGATTGAACAACATTTTTCTACAAACTTCTTCTAGTGTCCATTCGCTAACGTTAACCACCTACCGGCTACTACATAGCTAGCCAAAGAATGTTTGCTAATATATAACATATAGCACATTATTCCTATAGTTAATAAATATTTTTATTTGGTTAAATTCATGGCAAAAATTAGGTGATATTGTTAAAGTTAAATCAATTTTGATGAATCAGTTTGCTACAAAGAATGTCTCTGTGCTTCGATCTTTTTCCTTGTTAGCCTGAAAGCTAGTCCCGCTTGTCACAAGTTTATAATTTGGAATAAAGGATTAAAATTCGGCACCCATTCAAGCTTAGAGGCATGTTGTTGTATGATGTTAATCTCTCGGCTGCTCCAGGCAGGGGTCGGCACAGTGGACCAACTGATCCGCACAACAGCTTGGCACAGGTTTTACGCCAGATGCCCTTCGTGACGTAGCCCTCCCATTTTATCCGGGCTTGGGACCAGCACTTCACCCAGTGGCTGGGGTTTGGGGTGTATTTCTATTAGTTTATTAGTTATGTTTTACAGTATGTAGTTATAATCATTCAAACATATTCTGTTAATTATGTCACTACCCCTTTCCCTGTGATGTTGGTCTCTACCTGCACATGTGTCCAGTACGCTGATCCGCTGTAACTTAGCGGTATGTTGCTACTGCTAGAGCGTCAGTCCCTTTAGTAAAAGTGTGAAAATTAACTCCTGTTAGTTATACACACGTCATTGTATTTCAGACATGCATGGTTAGTTTGCTTTGTAAGACATCCCCAGCTAATGTTAGTCCCAGCTAATGTTAGTAGGCCTTGTCTTATCCTTCTGGCTGCTGGTGTGAGGTGTGATACTGTAACATCCTGTTATAATGTTGGTGCAACAACAGGCTATAGTCAGAAAACACTGAACTCCATTTGATATCTCCAGGTCAGGATGCAGAAGTGAACATGTTTATTCTTTAAAAAAAACAAAACAGAAAGCCCCCAGCACTGTCCCACAGCGCCGCCTTCAGGAGGAGGTTGATCGTTTTAGTAGATTTCAGCTCCTTTTTCATATGACAATTTCAGTGCAAGTTGTATTAAAGTAATAATGTCTATATAATAATACAATTGTAATGAAATTATGGGCATCAGTTTCTGAAGATCCTTAAAGAGTCTTAAAATGTCTTCAATTAAATTGACAAAGAAAACAAAAATAACTTCAAAAGTGTGTGGAGGTGTATGCAGATTTCATTGAAGGATTTGTTTTCTTTGTCATATGAATGTTTCAATGCAGAAAAAGCTGTATTAAAGTGATTATGTCTATATAATATAATAATATGATTGAAATGAAACATTATTATTGATGGAAATCAGTGTCTGAAAGTCCTTAAAAAGTCGGCTTTTATTGTCAGTTCAGCCATATACAGTTCAGTACACAGTGACATGACACAGCATTCCTCCAGGACCAGGGTGCTACATACAGAAACTAACTAACTAGGACACCTAATGACTGTAGACTATCTAAGACAAACCAAACGGACACCATGAATGATCAAAAACTAATAAAGTACTATACAAAAGATAACACAAAACAACATAAAGTGCACATGCAAATGTGCAAACAGGAGCAGCAACATGACAACATGACACAATGCAATATACTGAGATATACTGTAATATACTGTAATATACTGAGATATACTGTAATATACTGTAATATACTGTGATATACTGTAATATACTGTGATATACTGAGATATACTGTAATATACTGTAATATACTGAGATATACTGTAATATACTGAGATATACTGTGATATACTGTAATATACTGTGATATACTGAGATATACTGTAATATACTGAGATATACTGTAATATACTGTAATATACTGAGATACACTGAGATATACTGTAATATACTGAGATATACTGAGATATACTGTAATATACTGAGATATACTGTAATATACTGTAATATACTGAGATATACTGTAATATACTGTAATATACTCAGATATACTGTAATATACTGAAATATACTGAGATATACTGTAATATACTGTAATATACTGAGATATACTGTAATATACTGAGATATACTGAGATATACTGTAATATACTGAGATATACTGTAATATACTGTAATATACTGAGATATACTGTAATATACTGTAATATACTGAGATATACTGAGATATACTGTAATATACTGTGATATACTGAGATATACTGTAATATACTGAGATATACTGTAATATACTGAGATATACTGAGATATACTGTAATATACTGTGATATACTGAGATATACTGTAATATACTGAGATATACTGTAATATACTGAGATATACTGAGATATACTGTAATATACTGTGATATACTGAGATATACTGTAATATACTGAGATATACTGAGATATACTGTAATATACTGTAATATACTGAGATATACTGTAACATACTGTAATATACTGAGATATACTGTAATATACTGTAATATACTGAGATATACTGTAATATACTGTAATATACTGAGATATACTGTAATATACTGAGATATACTGTAATATACTGTAATATACTGAGATATACTGTAATATACTGTAATATACTGAAATATACTGTAATATACTGAGATATACTGAGATATACTGTAATATACTGTAATATACTGAGATATACTGTAATATACTGTAATATACTGTAATATACTGAGATATACTGTAATATACTGAGATATACTGTAATATACTGTAATATACTGAGATATACTGTAATATACTGTAATATACTGAGATATACTGTAATATACTGTAATATACTGAATATACTGTAATATACTGTAATATACTGTAATATACTGAGATATACTGTAATATACTGTAATATACTGAGATATACTGTAATATACTGTAATATACTGAGATATACTGTAATATACTGTAATATACTGAGATATACTGTAACATACTGTAATATACTGAGATATACTGTAATATACTGTAATATACTGAGATATACTGAGATATACTGTAATATACTG
>JAAGKR010011585.1:0-18955 GCA_011419295.1 Clarias macrocephalus
ATTGTAGCACAATTTCCAATCTGAATATACATTCATGTTTTGAACATGAGTTTACTCATGCCTGTTATACAGTACATATCACACCTGTCTCTTGAGTGGTGCAGCATTATCTTTATGAAGGCTTTACAGATCATAAGTAGCAGACACATTTCAACATTAACTGCTCAAAGGAAATTATTGCATATTTTGGATACCTTCAGCATTGGAGTTAGAAAGTGATCCCAAAACTTTTGAGCAGTAGAGTATTTGTTTCAACTGCCTTAATAAAGGAATGTTGGCAGACATTGCATTTGGACACCTTTCAGTGAGTATCTACTGTATCTAACTAAAGTTACTTATACAGCAGTTAGTTCTGACCGGGTAGTCTGTTTGGATGAGCGGCTTTACACGAGTGGTGATAATGGACGGTGTTCTATCGGTTTTTCCTACTTGTCAGAAATTCCTACTGGTAGTAAAAACAGATAGTTATACCGGTCTGTCCAACATTATCCAAGTGGACATAAGACTGCAAAAAAAAAAAAAAAAATGCAATACTCAGTTTTAACATGGGCAGCAGATTGTGACACATGACGGTACTTCAGAATGTAATGACTATAGTTTTAACATGGGCACAAACGATAAAAAAAAAAAGAATCACTCCTACTGTACCCTTCAATTCACAGGTCAACTGTTAAATATACATACACATGTGAATCAAATCAAATGTCAATTAAAAGCACAAAACTATGAAATACCTCAGTAAATTCGCACATGAATTAATTGAATTTTAATTTAATTTTTAATTAATAATTTTTTATTTTATTTTACTGCGCATGCGCAGAAAGGCTGGGTAGGAAATAATGATGAGAAGGATGAATTGATAGAACAGACGGTAACAGCACTGGGACATTTATTGTACCTACTGTATACGTGTCCCACAGGTGTTCTACAGGTGATTTCTTGCAAAAAAGGGACTTCCATGACTGGTTTTGAATGTGAGCTTTGGTAGGTACTTTTACCCATGCTACCGACCAAAGCTCACATTCAAAACCAGTCATGGAAGTCACTTTTAGCAAGAAAACACATGTGATAACTTTATGTCATCTTAAACAACATTTTTGTCTACTTAATAACTCCTTCAAATACGTTCCTAAAGTGCTTCCATGTTGCTGGTTTTTTTTTTTTTTTTAAATAAAACCTAAATCAAGCTACTACACCGCTAAAGAGCGTCTAACCCAAGGCTGAATCCCAAATCCCTCTGTAAACCCTAACCAAGGGCACTACTTTGATGTGTGGAACAAACGATTATACACACTTCAAGAAAACATTAGCGTTCCATTTAGCGCTATTTGGGATTCAGCCACAGAACCCGGAAGTTAGCGGTGCTGATACAGTATTCCAAAGGTTAATAAATCGAAAAATAACGAAAAAAAAAAAAAAAACAAGATTTTCAGGACTGTCCACCACCTTCATGTTTTATTCGCCTCACCTTTTAGTTATATATTACTGTACTGTATTGTGGTTATTGAGCTCCATCAGAAGGATAAGTGTTGGTGAAGCAAAATAAGTATTTAAATAAAGAAACAAATCATAATCTGTTGATAATAAATAATATTTGTTGAACTGCTAAATAAAAGCATCATCACACTTGAGGTCATGCTGTTGTGCTGAATATCAGCATGGCTCTGATAACCAGCACAACTTTGAGTTTGATATTGCTTAAATATTAGCTAGCATTGTTTTTTTTTTTGACAGTTTTTTTAATTGAAATGTACAAATTCCTCATGTTTCTCTCTTTCTTCCTTCTCTGCGAGTGCTATATGTCAACACTTCCTACGTTTTCCCCCCTCACCAGAAAACGTTAAGGACGTAAATATCCCTTTGCACTGGTAGTTAATAAACTAAAGAGCATTCAGACACCATCACGTGTCTCCCATTCTGCAGCTGTCTATTAAGTCCAAGTCTATTAACAAGCGTGTTGAAGTTCGGCAGCCACATCAAGTAATTCTTCCCTCAGTTTAAACTGAACATGTAGCTACAGTAGGTTGTTTGCCCACACTGAGATGTTGATATGGTTTCTGGACCAAATAAGCACCTCAGTGAGCAACTGATGTCTGACTGGGACAGTATTTATCTTAGAACTGTGTAAATTCTGGGTAAGAATCCAGCCTACTTAGAAAACCACCTAGCAATTAGAACACACTCAATCTGATTACAGTATAATCAAATAAATAAAAATAAAAAAATAAGTTACATTTTAAAACCCTTAAATTGATTCTGACAAATAATTTTGGTAAGGGCAATAAAGGGACAATTAGAGACAAAAGGAAGGCGGTTAACGACCATATACAACTCTCAATACTCTATCTAAAAATCAGGAGGAAATGGAATTAAAGCTGTATTTTTTTTGTGCATTTAAAAAGTGTAAGGACATTAAAATAAGACAAAGAAAAGGGAATGTTTGGCTATAGCAGAGCAAGGGAAGATAGCTGTGTTGTGGATTGGGTGTAATATCCATCAATTTAGAGCAGTAGTAAAGTGCTGAGTCACCTTATGACACACACACACACACACACACACACAATTATGGGCAAAAAGTTATACCCTTACTGGCTCATTTAAAAGAACACCTGTCCACCTGGTCATTACCACACGTATCCAATCAGTCATCAGTGCCTTCAGCACCATGCAGAAACAGGCCAAATACTTTGGGTTAATGTTCGGATCAGACATCAGGATGAGAGACAAATGTGATCACAATGACTGTGACAGTGGTATGGTTGTTAGTGACAGGTATTTTCATATTTCATAAACTGCTGATCTTTTGGGATTTTCACACCCAAGAGCTTGCACAGAATAGTGGGTTCACTGCAGGTCACCACACTCACCATCGCACATCGGGGCCATTTTAGAGTCACTAATTTTTCTACTAGGATCTTTAGAATAAACCCACCTGGATGAGGGGAAAATGTGAAACTCCACAAACTCAAGCGCACAGATTCTCGAGCTGGGAGGTGTACGCCACTTTGCCCCAGTTATGTGTCTGCTTTCCTGAATCCATCCATCAGGCCATCCTGCTATAACCCAGCGCAGCGTTACTATGGTTACTTGGCAATTCTAAACACCTGGGGTCTGAAATTCCCATGTGTTTAACACACTTTTTTTTTTTTTTTAATCCGGGGCATGAGTGAGTGAATGTGAACTCGTGAGTGTGTGTGCGCACATTTTCCAGTTAGATCTGTATAGTCTATTATTTGGCCAGTGAATAGTGTTAAAATAATGTCAGCAAAAAAAAAAAAAAAAACATTGTCTGCCCTGGTCAGCAATTATAATCCATTTGTACTTACTTTAGCTGGAAGGAGAGAGAGAGATGAGGAGAGAAAGTGAAGGTGAGAGAGAGAGGGAGAGAGCTTGCCTTCCAGCTGACCTCAATCTACTTGTTTTCCCAGTTCATCCCTTCACTCATAATCCTCTGGGGTGCAGTGTGAGTCAGAGTGTCTGATGTGTCCTTTGATTCGTGAGTCTATATATGCATGGATACATGACAACAACTCATGACAAAGCCTGCATACTCATCACACATGAACACACACATCGCACATGTACATAGGAAATATGGACAGGTTTATGGTGGGCTACTGATTCTCTCATACACAAGAGCTGCATATTTTGAGCAAAAATCACACATCCATTGCAAACACAACATGCCTCACAGCATATTAATAAAACATAATGGGAACTAATGTGTCACTGTGCATCACATATTTAATACATTTAGATTTTTTCACCTGCAAATTTCATGTAATCCACTTGAAAATGATATAATATCACAGGCCAATATTTAAAACATTATAATGTCATAAATGGTGGCACAGTGGCTTAGTGGTTAGCGCTGTCGCCTAGGGTTGGGGTTCGATTGTTTTCCCTGTGTTTGGTGGGTTTCCTCCCAAAAGTCCAAAGACATGCAGATAATTCAAATTTCACTTAATGTGTGAATGAGCATGTTTGTATGTACAGTATGTGACGCCCTGTGATGGATTGATACACTCTGCATTGTGTATCCTACCTTCTGCCCTAAGTCTTCTTGGATAGGCTCCAAGCCTCCTGCAGTATAGACAATGAAGACGACGATGAAAATGTCATAAATATGGAATATACTGTAGGAATTTCCTATACCTTTGTTAGATAATGTTTTCATAAATATTCTTTTACACGTATATACACGTATGTTGAACCCATTATCCCTCATTTTTGTAGTGTTACTACTTGGAATACCTGTCTTGGAACAGATTCTCTGGTTGTTGACTCCATATACTAAAATATTCAGGTTCTTCTTTTGTTTTCACAGAACCAGAGATGAACAGATAAATATCGCATTTTTTACTTGTTAATTTTTATTATTTTTTTGAATATCATGGCTTGTTTGTGTAGATTCATAATGTGCTATCCATTTAGTACATTTCAGGAGCTAATTGTAACACTACACAATATTGAAAAATGCCACAGAGGTACATTTTGTGAAGTACTATTCTATGTTCAGGTCATTGCCTACCACCTTGTGGTGAAGTCGCGTTACTGCATCATGGTCTATGAGACTTTCTTTCTTTTTTTCTTTCTTTCTTTCTTTCTTTCTTTCTTTCTTTCTTTCTTTAACAATAATAATTTATTCATTTTTAAGTATTAAAAAATTGTTTATGTAAATCTCCTGAAAACAGGAAACGAATTTCATCCTTCTACTTTACTGTGGCTGATGGAGATCTTCCTTGGGGTACCTGGGCGGATAAATATAAAAAATAAAACAATGAATTTGCTGATGGGCTTTGATAGAAATGACAGAATAAAGTAAAATTTCCTCAGGTATATTACCGCCTCATGTAATTTTAATATTAACCACTAGGTGGAAGTATATCTTAATTTTTCCTTTACTAAGACTTCAATATTTAGCTCAATGACACCCTTTATTCTAGAATAAACTGCTTCTGTTCGAGCAAAGCAAGGTTTTGCTTTGAGGCAAGTTCATTTAATTTTTACTGGTTCCAGAAGTTATGGCTGAGTCCCACAAGGCTCCCTTTATATAGTGTATTGTGTATTAAATGTGAAATGGCTTTTACATCATCTACAGTATAGTGCATGCAAAGAGAATTTTAACCCAACTATATGCTTGACAGTTTATGTACGTAATACAATACCAGGCAAAAGATTTGGACACAATCTTTGGATTTTTTTTTTTTTAATTCTCCAACAATACTGGATTTTTTCCGAGCTATGTAATAACACACATAGCATTAAGTTATTTAGTAGCAACAACAGCAACAACAGTCAGTAATTATTTTAAAATACAAAGATCAGCTGTTCTGGAATGGTTTTTGCAAGAACAGGTTTGCCAAGTGCATTTGTCAAGTGCAAAACCCGTCATGACAAAACTGGCTCTCACGAAGACCATCCCGGGGGGGTCAGTATCAAAACTTAACTCTCCTGCAGAGGAGAAGTTCATTCAGAGTTACCAACCTTAAAAATCACTGGTTAACAAACAGAACCTCCGATTAGAGCCATTATGAAGGCTTTACAGATACAGTACAGTATCTACATATCAACTGTTTAAAGGAGATTTTTACAGATTTTTTGCTTTCATTATTGTTTATAATGTAGAAAAAAAAATAAAAATGAGGAAAGTCCATGAAATTAGAAGGTGTGTCCAAACTTTTGACTGGTCCTGCATATACTTATAATTAAACATTATCATAGGAGCAAGAGTCAATACTGAATATCAGCATGAATTTGATATTGGTAAGAGTATCGTGTGTAAACTTGTCATGATAAATCCTGTTCTCGTTCTTGAATTTTCTTACCATTTAGTATTGTGTTTAGTATAGTGTTTGCTTGCGATAGCATTTGTCTCACACCAATTTCTCACAACCTCTTGTTTACTATGTCACTAGTGACAGTGACATACTGCCAGAGCTACCAAGATGGCTGATACGCAACAAAATGCAACATGTTCCCAAGTCCTATTGATTGTTGACTGGGTGGCTTTCTAGCACACATTGATTTATATGTTTCAGTTAAAAGTGCTTTCAGGGAAAATCAATTCCCTTCCTCCTTTTCCTCTTTATTTTGGATCAAAATGCAGGTTTTTTACGAAAAAATGTACCTGTGTATTAAAACTGTAACTCATTGTTTTATATATACAGCAGCCTTACAGTACATTTACAGACAAACACTGATATAATCTCAGCGACTCTGACCCTCTGAACTTGATTAATGAGCTCACCCTGGTGGAGAGTGTTGATAGCCTGCTGTGGCAACATAGCAGCAGCCAGAATGTAATCCACCAATTTTATTAGAGACCTCTTGTGCGTGTTTAAATGTGCATTACATTTATGACCTGATAAAATGACACACACGCTAACTGTAAAAGCAAATGTGGTAGAGACACTGATGGTCTCACTGGTGGTCCATGCTGATAAAACTCTGAGCGTAAAACCCATGATGCCATGCTGCCTATGGTTCATTGATCTGATCCGCAGGCAAACGTAGGTTATATTAATAACAGAGTGGCACAGTAGATCCTGTCTTTTAATTTAATACCCAACTGTAGCACAATATGTACAGTGCAGTGGTTCTACAGGGTCCTATATCCTTTAAGCGTCATAGCCATGAAGTGTGTTATGCTAACCAAGAAGAGATGGCAGGTTTGGCTTGAGCATGGGACAAACACTCAGACTATTTTTCTGCCCTCTCTTTTTACAACTTTGTCTGTAGTCATCACTAAATATACTTCTGTAAATTATGCATTTTCTGTAAAAAATTTTGAACCACTTCAAAAGCTTACTCAATGGCAAGAGACTGGGCTTGTTTCCTATGCAAGGCTTATATACATACATAAAAAAATCCGTACATATGGTTGGCATGCTGGTATCGAATCATCCAGTAGTAATGTTGGGCTTGTTGACCGTAAACACTAAAAGATATTTTAGTCTGTTTCAACCAAAACGCAAAAGAACTGACCAAGCGTACTGTACATTTCTTCCTTTGGTAGAACATGGCTTTGCGTCTTCCCCTTGCAAAGAAAAAGACTTGAACCTTTTTTTCCCAGTAAACCTTGGGGAAGTGGAGAAAAACCTGAGAGAGTGGGTCAGACTACATGACTGTATGTGGAGCTGTATGGTTTTCCACTGACGATGCTCCTATAGATCACATTGCAATACATCTGATAGAGTGTTGATGGTAGCCCTGTTACTTACTAAACTTGCCAGTGTTCCATCTGTTGATTGTCTCTGGCTCGTGAGCGTGACCCCAGCATACTGGTACAATTGCAAGAAGTAAAGCACGGTGTTATTGATGTGTATATTCCATGTGTGGAGTGACTCTGTTCAAGTACAATACTATACAAAAGTCTGAATCCACCCCTCATTTCTTCACATTTTGAACCAGACTTTCTTGAATTTCTAAAATGTATTTTTGGCAAGTTTATGGCTCTCATTTTCCGTCCAGTCCTTGTAAACAGACCAGTTTCAGAGAAATGTTTTTTTCTCTACAGAATGAATCATTCAAGCATTAAATGCATCTAACTTAAAGCATGAACCAGTGAGACACAGGTGCAAATGATGACAGATGATCAGGCTAGTGATTAGTATATAAGTGATGCTGAATGCCAAGTGGTTAGGACAGATGAGAGGGGAAACAAGGTTGCTGCTGAGGTTCTTCCATAAACAACCTGTAAGTTTAGTTTAGTAAGGGGTTAGTCCTGTAAGTACTGTTTCCACATTACTCTATGGAAAAATGTGTTCTCACCATAGATTGCATTTGGCAGCCATTCTCTCTCAACCATTCTCTTTCCCCTCCATGCAAAGCCATGTTCTTGACTAAATGTTAGATAGGTGTCTGAGAGTGCATACAGTATCCATGTAGAAACACAGACTCCTTTTCAAAGGTACTGGTACTACAGCAGGTTGTTAAACCTTAATCTGTTTGCTTTTGCTGAAGACAGAGTGATCAGTCCAGGCCTGAGTCCAGTATGGTCTATCAAGCTTCACGTGGAAGTGACTGCCAGCTGATGGGTCACTGTCTGAATTACACAGACAAATGGTAGATGTGAGTCTTTCCTAAGCACCTAGACGTATACGGCAAGAAAACGTGGGAACACAGAAACATTAAATGGCAACATATAATGATAGAGGAAATATTTATTTAGACAACCGAAACATGCCAGAAACACCCAGTGACAGTTATAAGAGCTCCTGTCTCCCTTTGTTTCCCCATCTCTACCAGACAAAACATGTCTGAAGCAAAAAACACTGGGAGCACTCTGTATTGCAGTGAAACATAATACAGTACATGGGGGGGAGGGGTATTTGTTTTTTCTTTCCTTTTTTTTTTTTTTTTTACAAAAGATTACAGCTTTATAATGCACAAAAAGGGGGCGGGTATTTTTATTGTCTTGTTCAAACAAAACAAAAATGTTCGCATCTTTTATATTCATGGAAAAGACATTATCACACACAAAACACTGACAGTAAAGGGGATACACTAGGGTTCGAATGCACATGCGGTTCGTACTCAGTGGCTGTCAGTCAAACGTTTAGCCTACACATTTCTACAGGAAGTCTCACATCTAATGGCATTCTTACAAATTGTTCATAGCTCCATAATATTTTGTAATTTCATGAATGAGTCATTCATACAAATACAGAAATATAGACAGATTCATTTTTTTTGGGGGGGGGGGGGCATTACAGAGAAAAGATGAAGAGTAAAGAGAGACAAAGAGGTCAGTGACAGGAATTGAAGGTATGAAAAAACAAGTTGCATGTTTCTCAGTTCCCAGATGTAATGTGTTAATAAGTTCAACATAAAAAAAAAAAAGGCAAAGATTATTGGTCCATCCATGTGCTTTATCATATTTCATTCACTTTTGTTTACATTTGAGCTCAAAACATTACAATATCAAAAATAACTGTAACCCTTTAAAAATCAGCAATAAATAGTCATGTGTTGTCTGACTGTATATATTTACACTTTCAGCCTAAGCTACAACATAGACTGCAATAGCACATTTGTATGACGAAAAAAAAAAAGAAGAGAGAGATGAGGTGGCGATAACCAAATATAGCACCTTCAATGCAATGGTTTGGTTGGCACAAGACATTTTTTTGATGACATTTTAAATGACATAAAGTACTCAAATTCTTAAGACCCCCTGCAATTTGAAACTGTGTTTTGCTATGCAATTTAATTTAGAAAAAAAAAAAAACGTCAATTAAACATCATGCACAACATACTTAGGGCAAATAATTAGCACGAGTTCTTCAAGGACTTCTTCGTCCTCTTGGGCGAGTCATTTATTATGAATATACAACAAATAATTAGGCTAACATTTAAGTCAAAGGGTTACAAGAGGCGGACGGGCTGGTAGCAACACATGCCTATGTTTTATCCAACCACGTCTTGTATGCATGGATACGCAGTTATTTTCCTATACAGTGTCTATGTTTGTTGCTATGGTTACTCCTATAACACTGCCATTTTGAATCGGACTCCAGTTCCCATAGTTTTGATTTTTTTTTTTTATATATATAATTTTCTTTAATGCTGGAAGGCAGTTCACATTGTCTGATCCAGAGTAACAGGTCCAATCCTCCAGGAAGAATTTGAGTAAATAGTCAACATTCAGTTTTTATTCCTGAATAAATCATCTTGGTTTTTCCGTGTAAGATTTTTTTCGACCATGGATGTTTCAGCAGAGGAAGCAGTCATGGAAATGGCGATTCCCCTCTCTCGCTCCAGGAGCAAAGAGTCTTAGAGGACTCATACATTCTAGAAACATTTCTATGTACAGGAAGGTGTATCAGTCCACAACTATACACGTTACCGATAAATGTTTTCACCGTTCTGTCACCGTAATTCTGCTTCCTCTGGTCAAGCAGTGACAAACTTCTTCCACTAGTATGACTAGTATTTTTGTGCTTTTCTTTCAACATTTGCAACATTCACATGTATGAGGGCTGCTGAAATGATGTCGCTGTGTGTGAGTGAATAGGTCTGATGTGTGTTTGTGTGTGTGTGTATGTTATCTTGTCTCACACACTGCGAGGTGGTCTCTGTTGCTCATGCGTACGGCGGTTACGCCCCCTCTTGTTCTCCTGGAGCTGTTTCCACTTGGCTGTGCTGGCTGGTGTTCTTCGGGCTGGTGAGTTGCCCCTCTTTCCCTGACTATGGCTCGCTTGAGCATTTGGGAGTTTCGAGGTGGTGCTTGGACTCGGCTTGGGGCCCTGGTTGTCCGTGCTTGTGGTCCCCTGTGGGACTTGGCTTCTCTGCATTTTGGGCAGATTTGGAACATTTGTTGCTTTTGGGCCATCGCTCTGAATCTGAGCTGAAGTCTGTAAATTCTGGCTACTCTCTTGTGCCTGGGCTTGAGAGTGCCCGAGTCCTGCTTTTGGAACTTTCTTGCCACGTTGTTTGCGCTCCTTTTTCCAAACTTGCTCGCAGAATTCATCGACACTGTTGAGGTCCGGGTGATCCAGCAGACTAAGGAAGTCTCGGTACCAAATCTTCTGTTTGGCAGGTGAGTCACGATCGGCAGCACCGGTCCGCAGGAGCAGCTCCCCCACGCGTTGAGACGGGATGACCTGCAGAGTGAGGCGCAGGAGCGGCTGGATGAAGCCGTGCTCCACAGCATGGCAGTGATACACACCGGTGTCGGCTTGCGTCAGGCTGCGGATCAACAAGCCACGCTCGGTGTGACTCACCCTCTCATCCAACTTAATCTGAAACAGACAGTTAAAATGTAAACATACGAAACCCCGCTGCTTACTGCATTCTCTTTACACTGATCTATAAGTTCTGTCGTAGAATTCCATTGATAATTGTTATAAGCTAATAACTGTAACTGTTTCTGAAGTTGATTTCCCAGATGCTGGTTTCTGGGGGTTTTGGGTCATCTGTGGGGTAAATGTATGGTTGAAAGTTAAGTGAGAAGGCTTTCTTTCACAGTGGGAAGGATGTAAATGGAGAGTTATTAAATTATCATCATAACTATTTCAGGGTCACTTCAGCACTGTTTAAGATTACAGATCTTTAAAAGCAATACGGCTTTGTGTGTGTGTGTGTGTGTGTGTGTGTGGGGGGGGGGGGGGGTCGGCGTTGGGGTGTTTATAGAACCTTACATCAACACATAAAAAAAAATTATTATAATAATTTATGCTATTTGTAAGTACACAATTTCCTAGCATTTAAAAACTTCTCTTTTCTTTATTTTTCTCATTGTTAATTTGCCATTTGTTTATATGGAATAATAACCATCCATCCATCCACCGTCTAGGGTCATGGCAGAGGTGGAGCCTATTCCAGGCAACTTAGGGCAAAATGTGGTTCACAGCCCTGGATGGGGTCACAACCTATCGTAGGGCATGAGCACACAGGGCAATGTGAAAACACCAGTCAACCTAGACAGCAAGTCATTGAACTATGGGAACCCTACCAAGCACGGGGAGAACGTGCAGGCTCCACGCACACAGGACTAGAGGTGAGATACGAGGTGACAGTGTTAAGTCACCAGGATGTCAAACCTAACCCACATGTTTTAATGCTAGCTAAGTCATTAGCCTCAGTCATTATCTAGTTCATGCTCTGTGCCCATATTCTCATAAAACTAGCAGGGGCTACAAATTTATTTTAACAATCTGCTTAGTCTGAATTAACATTCAGTAGAGGTTTCTTACACTGCTTAACATTTATGATATTTAGTCTACATTTATTTGACTTCATTTAGTAACATATAGTAATCGCTTTGTACAGTCAAAGAAAATAAAACGGAGTGAAAAAACTTAATCTCTCTTTATATACTGTATTTACTAAAGTAAGATTGCCATGACCGTGAATACAGGAGAAAGCGGTGTAGATGATGAGTGAGTAAAAAGATTGTAATTTAATCCTCATGTGCAAAAGCAACAGTTGTACATTGTTTTACACAAGACAGAGATGGCTCATAATAGAGAGATCTGGCTGAGGCCTTAACTCCTAGCTGTTTTTTTTCCGAAAGTCAGAATAACAGCACACTTTTTTTTTTCTTCTTCAGTCCATTAGCTAACTATAGCTCTTTTGGCTGTTTGCTTTCACTCTGTGGTCTCGCTACAATGAAATTACATGTGCATTCACCGCTTTATCCTGTAAACAGGGTTGCGACGGGGCCTGGAGTCTATCTGAAGAGACTTGGGGCACAAGACATGGGGTACACCCTGGACGAGGTGCCAATCCATTGCAGGGCACACACAAATACACACGCTCATTCTACACTGTGGACAATTTGGACCAAGCACAGGGAGAACATGCAAACTCCATGCAAACTCCATGCACACAGACCCGAGGTGGGAATCGAACCCAGGTCCCGGAGGTGCAAGGTGACAGGGCTAATCACTAAGCCACCAGTCTGTTATTTTCTAAATTATTCAAATGTAAATATAACTATTTTTTAGAGGGTCATTATATTTGATAATTTATGGGCCGGTGTATCATGTTTTAACCATTATATGTCAAGCAAAATAATTAAAAAGTTCCATTTGAATGCATCAAATCACCTCTAATACACGCTCAACAGAGCAGAGCTGCTTATTCATGCATTGATCCAATTAGCTATTCATGTGGCAGAAATGCAATGCATACAATCATGCAGATACGTTTAGAAGATGCTTTTCTGTTCACAACATTGTTAATGAGTGGTTATTTAAGTATCTGTAACATTGTTATTCCATTCTTGCATCATTCTATGTACTGTAAACACTGTGGACTGTACTGTAGTACAGTATAGTAGTATAATCTCAAGAGATCCGCAGTTCCTGAATTACTCAGACCAATCATAAAAACCTTCAAATCAAAAGATTTATTGTTATAATTGGACCAAATGTGTGTGCATGTGTTACCTCAAGCTTTCGTTCGTCACCGGGCTTCTGGAGCTGCCAGTAGATGAGAGCTCTCTGAGATTTCGAGCTGCACTCCAGGAACATACTGCTGTTCTCCACCCCGTAGACATTCCTCTCTTCAACACTGCTGTTACCCTCCAGATCATCTAAAACAAACGCACAATATGTGTTATGTGACCTACATATGCATTCAGTCACCTGTAATGCATTTTCTTTTGATTGATCTTTTTGTGTGTGCACTTCATACTGTATGTGTGAATGATTACCATTGTGCTGCAGATCGGAGCATTGGGACAGAGGATCTCCGTTTCTGATATCTTGACGCCTTGTTCTCCTGAAAGACAAAAGATGAAGCTTACTCTTTCTATTAGTTTCACTGTACTACTGAATAATTAATAAGAGTTTCTAAATAAACAAACAGTATGTTGGCATTCAGTGGAGCGTGCATAGGAAAATAATCATTGGTGGGGTTGTGTAACGTAACCTGAAACAAAACATGCTTTGTTCCTCTTACTGTAAAGCAATTTGCCAACAGAACTAAATTATTTTCCATATATAGTCACAACTTTTGCACAAAGCTAGTTAGTTCCTGTCCTTATTTACATTATAGCAGTTATAAGCAGTCATTTCTTCATCAACCTCTATGTTTTATTCTTTTTGAAGTAAAAACCCAACCTGTCATGTAACTGAGGAAACTGTAATCCACTTTCCAATGTTGGAAAAGTTTCAGCTGGACCTTTGGAGATTACAAAGCATTCATGCTGAGACTCCTTCCAAAACTGCTAAGTACTGTATATAAGCGGCGTTCGAGTCAAACTGAGACCTGTGAGGAAATTTCTCTAAATGGAGGCATAAAAAATGTTACATTTACAGAAGGGTTCAAGCGCAGTACGGTGATGACTCTCTTAACTGCAGTAAACCGTGAATGGTGCAAAGTTTTAAAGAAGGCCGGACGTCTGTGAATGACGATCCCAGCCGAGGTGGCTCCGAGCCTGCTGCACATGTTTCAGCGAGTGGAACACCTGATCCCAGAAAATTGTTGTCGCCAATTTAGGGAAGAGATGTGTCTGTCTGTGGGAACTGTAACCACAACCAGTCACGAACGCCACTTGCACATTACAGGGACTCAGCTGAGAGTTTTTGCCACATTCCTGTACAGTCCTAACCTCGCGTCAAACCATTTCCGCACGTTTGGGCCATTAAAGGAGATCCTGGGGTGCCAGTGTTTCAGACGTGATCAGGCAGTCCGATCATGGCTCCAGAATAGTTAAAAAGGTAAGAAAACAAGCACTAGTGAAATGCTGGGAAAAGTGAATTAGTGCAGCAGGAAACTATATAGAGAAATAAAGGTAGTTTTCACTATGTTCTTTTGTTCTGCATGGTGGGAAAAGTCCCGGTTTGACTTGAATTCCCCTTGTATATTTGATTAAAACAAGATTATTAATATAAGCATTACAGCTTGAATTTCTGTGGAAACTGTTGTTATGGAAAATGAATTAGCAATCAGCACCAGACCCTTGGTTAATGCACGTTCCTGGCTCACATTTTCCCCAGTTGTGAGAAACGGACCACACAGCACCACCAGAGTGCACTGTTGCACTAATCTGGGAAATGAACTTCAGAAGCGATCGTTACTTCTTAGCCGTGGAAAGAAAATGCGCTGGCAAACGCACCAAATGCTAGAAGGCCAGTTGGTGCACAAAGCAAAATGATTCATGGCTGGGAGACTTTCCATTGATTCATTATGGGCCTCCACACTGCAGTCCCTACTGATGTCCAGTTAAAATGGGAGTCTGCAGTCTTGGAAACCTCTTTCAGTCTTGAACCTGGTCCAGGCTGAACTTAGTCCTTTTCTTGCGGTAATGTGCTATCTTTGTGCTGCCACACTTTGGAGACAGAGGCACAAGTCTCACGTCCCTTTATTTTAGAAATGCGTAAAAATAATTACAAGGATTTCCTGCCCTGGATCATGTTGTGGTCTTTTAACAGGCATTTTCGGGAAAATGCACAGATTAGACGAATGGCATAGCCAAGAATTAAATTTGGGGGATGGGGAAATATGCTGAATAAAAATCACAGCATGATCTGTACAATTACACTGAAATGGGCGACAGGCTCCTGCAGTTTGGTGATGGTATTCATTATTTCGCATTTTAATTATTTAAGGCAGTAGTTCTCAGAGTGGGGTCTGTGAAGCATAGCCAGGGGGTAGGTGATTTTTTAAATATTGTTAAACAGTGGAAAGCACAACCCGTTATTATCAAAGTGGTATAAATAATTAATTGTATTCTCATAGTTATTAAACAGTTTGACTGATGCCTTGAATTAAATGAGCTTAATCCAAGCCTCAATAACTTAACAAGTCAGTGAGATTAATATTTGAATAGTTCATAAAATGAAACTTTGATAAAAGGTTTTGTAGTATTTTCTTCAGAGATACAGAGGTCCCTGGCTACACTAATAATTATTATAATAATAATATTATTATTATTATTATTATTATTATTACTATTATTATTATTAGTCTTACTATATCTATAATGTTATAATGTCAAAGTGTGTCAGAAATCTTTATGAGAGTTTCACTGCAAAAGGGTAAAATATCAAACTAGTCAGTGGGCTAAAATGACTCCTAACGCAGAACCAGATCTTCCCATATTTTATCTCCTCCTTCAGTAAAACACCAATCTGTCAATTCTTTCAAACTGAGATAAAAAATAAATAGAGATGACCTCTAATGAAAGGTCTGTAAACCATTTATTACTATAGTGAGCACAATGTCTGTGCAAAACCTGTCATGTAGGATGTATATAATCATCTGTGCTGCTTGTGTGCTACAGTATGTTAACCACTCACAGAGAATTTGAAAGTGTAAAAAAAAAAAATAAATAAATAAATTCACGATGGTTCAAACCTGAAATCCCACCAGCTAGACCTCTGGATCAGATTTACTTTGCATAACTTGAATATATCACTATTTAAATCTTACATGGCATCTTACTCTGTCTTGATGTGTCACACCCTGTAATTCCATCCATTCACATGCACACGCACACGCACACACACACACACACACACACACACACACACACACACACACACACACACACACACACACACACACACACATCCCTGACTTACAGGACGAGTGTTAAGCATGAGAAGTCTGTTCTTCATTACTAAGCTGGCGCAATTAAATATTTCGTAGGTATTTGATGAGGAGGGTGTTGTCGTGCCCGCACTTCCCAAAAAAGGAAATGCCTGAATATCATGGCTGCAAATGGTATCCGCACTAAAGAGGTGTATACTTTACAGTAGTGAAGATATGTGCTTATGGTGAAGAGCTCAGAGAGCTCTGTGTGTGTGTCTTATATAGCCGATGCTGAAACGTGTGGAACTCCTATCCTGTGGTATAAGCGATGTAGGTGGTAGATTATATTTAAAAACTGCAGAAATGGACTCTGGGGGTGGTGTATGGTGTATGTATAGTATAACAGGGGCATAATGTGTATATTTTGGGGTAGAGTTTGTACTGCTTGGCTTGTAAGTTCTCGTGGAGTGATGTGTGGCGGTCAGACTGCGGAAGGTTGACTGAATGCTTTAAATGCTGGTTTATTTCCAGACAGGCTGATTGCCTGTATGAAACAAATGAGTGCACAATTTCGAATCGTGTATGCATTTCGGATGACAAATGGAAAAATATTCTGATTACAAAACACTTTTGTCTTATTTGGTTTCCCCTACGGGTATGCAGCGCTTTGCACTAAATGCAGGTCCTGACCTCTTGGCGGTGGGGAAGTATCTGGAGCACTTCGTGCCGTCCCAGGCGCAGTACGGATCTCTGGCCAAACAGCATTCAGCACACGCTTTGCCATACACCTCGCAGCGATGGAGTGGCATCTGCGATATTCCCGCAGCTGATCCCAGGTACAGCTGTTGCTGTTGGAAGGAAGCACAAGCTAGTGAGTTTGGACCAATATTCAGTTTCATAAGCCAAACTAGACTTGCATTGTAGACTTACTTGCTTAGTGGACAGTTCCATAGCCGTGATAGTAGTGGGTTCCTACAAAGGAATAAACAAATAATATTTGTAATTTATATACCACACGTATACTTACATTTTGTATATTATAGATCAGGGAAGTACAGTACAAGTCTGCTGTTGTTCGGGAGCTTACCCTAAACACGGTCATCTCCTCCAGCACCACCTCTTCCAGGTCGTGCCAGCTCTCCCTAGGGATGGTGACCACCTTCAGAACTGTACCCATATCTGTACATACAAATATACAGTACACTGAACTCATTGGCCCATTTAATGACATGGTAACCTTAAAACATAACCTGACCTAACATTCTAAACCGACTGAAAATACCATCCACACATGGTGGTCGAAGAGTTATGTTCAGAATTATCCTTGGACACTTGGTTGCATTTACGACTACTCTCATTTTCCAACTGGTAAATGAATTTTAGTGTGACTTTTTTTTGTTTATACACCCTGACTGATACTTTTCCAGAGACTTTGTACCAAAATTGATTAAGTAGCTTCTTCATGATGTTCTTTTTAACAGGCATGTTCTCTAGCAAAATCTGAAGCTTTCTAGGGAAAACTTCATTTGACACTGAAATCATAAAGCTCTCTAAAGTCGAACCTCGGATTGCGAGTAACGTGGTTTACGAGTGTTCCGCAAACCGAGCAAAGATTTTGAATAGATTTTTAATCGGAAACCGAGCAAGTATTAGTTTACGAGCGCCGAGTATCATGTATCACGCATGCGACTCTTATTTTGACACCGAGCGTCACTCTAGCGCTGCAGAATTCTCTTATACACAGACTCTCTCTCGCCTTTTCACTCCCTCCCCGGCTTCACAAACACACAGGAACTCTGCTGACTCTCGCGACTCTTTTCAAAGGTAAGGTGCTGGTTCATTTTTTATTATTTTTTTACTTTACCGCAATGACTCCCTGAGTATGCGCTCACGCCAGTGTCAGAGAGATTTCTTTTTTTCCTGTTAAATCGGTGTTTCCGTTGTGTGTGTGTGTGTGTGTGTGTGTGTGTGTGTGTGTGTGTGTGTGTTTGTTGTGAAACTTAAAAAGTGATTCCCTTAGTATGCGCTCACGCGAGTCTCAGAGAGATTTTTTTTTTTCTGTTAAAACGGTGTTTCCGTTGTGTGTGTTTGTTGTGAAACTTAAAAAGCGAGGTGGGGAGAGGGAGGAGGAGTGTTACTGTGTAAAACGAGGCGAGGGAAGGGGCTAATTCCACACACGCACACACACACACACACACACACACACACACACACACACACACACACACACACACACACACACACACACGGCGCCTGCATGCACCAACGGAAACACTTATCTGTTGGGATTTATGTGTACTTTTTTTTAAAGGTAAAGTGCAGATTAATTTGTTTTATTTTCATTTTATAGATTGTAGTAATTATTTTTATGTATTTAATTTTTGGGGCTGTTGAATGAATAATTTGAGTTTTCATTATTTCTTATGGAAAATGATGATTTGGTTTACGAGTGTTTTGGAACACGAGCCCACTTCCGGAACGAATTATGCTCGTAATCCAAAGTTCCATTGTATTTCAATAGTTATTGCACCAGAACTAATGGGGTTTACAGCAATGAGGTCATGAGGTATTATTCCAATTAGGTGTTTCAGAGTGTAACAATGCAAAATGTGAAAAAAGGTCAAGAAAGTTAAACACTTACAATACGAGTCAAAAATTTGGACACAAGTTCGGATTTATTTTCTAAATTCTATAAAAATATTATTATTAATATTAATAATATAATGCCCCCCCCCCCCCCCCCAAAAAAAACCTAAGAAATAACATCTATGGCATTATATAATTAAGTAACAACATTAAATTACGTTATTCAACTAACGTTATTTTAAGACATGACGGTCAGCTGTTTTGGAATAGGTCTTGCAAGAACTGTATTGTCAAGTGCATTTGCAAAACCCATCAAGCACCACGATGAAACTGGCTCTCATGAAGATCTTCCCAGGAAGGCAAGACCAAAACTTAGTTCATT
>JAAGKR010011586.1:0-18954 GCA_011419295.1 Clarias macrocephalus
CTTTTCGCTGCAGCAGCACATGAGGTGTTCTCGCTGATCAACATTGAGAAAGAGTGATGTCATGTAATTTCATTCAAACATCACCTGACCAGACTAAACAGGTCAGAATAGTAATGTATATATTAATCATTCCCTATGGTACAAACTGTGGGATAGGTACGCAGAAGACGAGCGGCATTTATTGTCTCCTTTTCCCCATTCGTGTTTCCACAGTGAGTGAGATAGGACAGAATATTGTTGCCGTTGCTGTAACTAATTTAAGATTTAGTTAGCCAGTCAAAATTTATTTACTCATTTAGTTTTGTTATAATATATTTGGTTTTTCCTGAAGTACATCCACTAAAAACAGTTTCGATTCAATCAATCTTTGAATGGGAAGGACTCTCATTCATGATGCGGATGCGATGCACTCTGGACGAGCTCTAACAGTTTAGGTTTCGGATTCTTTTATGAAGTCACTGAGGTAGTGAGAGCAAATTCATACACTCCTGCATGCTCACCACATGCGAACATGACTCAGAGCATTTCCAATGGCAAATGGCTTTTGTTTCAGTGATGACTGAGACGAGGCTGTCGGCTCTGAACTTCACAGATCCTCCAGCTGAGAATGAGACCACTGCGCTACAGTAAACCCACACCACCGCGCCCACACATGAAATCAGACCAACTCAAAGAAACCCATCATGGAGCTTGAGGATGTGGCTCAAATACTGAACCAAAAACAAACCCCGGCTCGCTAACAGCTGATGCCACAGAACTGTCTGTTCCAATGAGAAGCTATCGGCTTGACGCCTAGGCTGAGGTTTTATTCAGAGGAAATCGAATACCCCGGATGGGCCTGTGTTGCAAAAAAAAAAAGCAAGCAATTAGTATAACGCATTGGTGGGATCTTCCAGTCATCGTAGCAGCGTGTTTGGAATGTGCAGCGCAGAGCTTTGCAGATTTACACATGCGGAATTACACCTACTGTAATTCCTAACACTCCTTACACACCATACGAAGGAAGGTTTGAATTTCAGCTTTCAGGAAGGAGGAAGTAGAGAAATCGAATCGAACGGATCTAAGAGGACGTTGTGTAATGCAGCGAAAACAGAATTAGAGTGAAGTATCACACTGTACACATGATTATAAGTCACAATATTACTGTACAGTACTTGACATCTTGACACCAGAACTCTAAAGACTAATACCCCCATGCATTTTATACACAAGCTAATTTTAGCGTAATTTTAATCAACTCCAATATCTATGAGGCAAAAATATATTACATTATATTATGGGCACACACAGAATTCCTCAAGGAATTTTTTATTATACAGTTTTTATTATATAGTTATTATACCTAACAAGACAGTACCACTCCTTAGTGTGCTTTGACCCATTCATTGCATTGCATTTATAAAAAAACATCATATAAAGTATAAGCAAAATAATAAAATCAAGATTCTTGCACTAAATCAAAGGCACTAAAATATCCCGATAATAATACAGTGTAAGATTAAAAGATAAGCTGAGCAGAAGGAAGACTGAAGTTCTCCACAAGCTCCTCCTTTCACGCCTCCACAGAGGCGAGGCAAAACCCAGAGATCCACACACGCACACGCAAACACACACACACACACACTGAAAAGAAATGCACAGGTAAACAGGTGACTTCACAATCAAAAGAAAAAACAAAGAAATCCACAAAAGCAAGGCTTTTTCTTTGACATATAGGTACCCTCTGCTAAATCACACGGTGCATTCTCTCTCTCTCTCTCTCTGCATGCCTGTCACTCACTCTCATCACCGCACTTTTCGTGCCGATCCTTACCTTAGTTGTGACTATACACAGACAATCCATTGTGAGCTCAAAAAGCTCAGCCAAGACGCCAATTCATCGCCACTGATTCAGCCAGAATGGAGAGAAGAAGAATAATAAGAAACAAAAAATGAGAGGAAACCTAAGGCACAGGCAGAGCGAGGATAAAAAGAATGGAGCTCTTTCCTATACAGCTAAGTGCAACAGCAGCCGCCGCACACATGATGCTAGCAGGAGCGCACGGCGCAGCGCGGGCTGCCCACAGCCACACGGCACGGCTGCCTTTCACAGACACAGAGTTAGGGAGCGAGAAAGGGAAGAAAAAAAGAAAAAGAGAGCGAGAGGGAGTGAGAGAGAAAGAGAAAGAGAGAAGAGAGAGAGAGAGAGAGAGAGAGAGAGAGAGAGGATGCTGCTGTTGCTGAGAGCACAGAGCATCCCTCCTCCTCAGTGGAGAGATCAGCTCTCACACAGCCCTGACTGCCCGCCTCATGAGTAAACAATCTCCGATTCTCAAATCAGCCATGTTCGCTAACCCTGGAGCTTTCTGTCACTGTGCGCTACGATTCATCCCCTTTTTTTCTTTTTTTTTCTGAAGTGATGCTGAACTAGACGGTTTTAGCTCTGCAGAGAAATCCAAAGCTGGGAAAGTGCAGTCAACCAGATTCCACTGACTTAATGGCCATTTGCTGATCTCGAATATAAAAAGACAGAAAAGAAAATTTATTAAAAGAACAAAAAAAAAAGTATCTGAGCACTTGAATTGTATACTGAAGCGAAGACAAGAGAGGAAGGAGTCCAATGCAGCAGGACAAATGAGTCACACGCGGAACAAAAGGATTTTTTTCATGAGCTGTAAGCAAGGGTTTTGCAGTTAAAGATTTAATAGTGGTTTAAAGTTTTAGTAGAGAGAGCGAGTAAAAGAGAGAGAGAGACTGCACACAGATTTATACAGTCACACACAAGTCCTGTTTTTTTTTTTTTTTTACCATCCTCTAAGGATTCAGGCATCATGAATCATACAGATGTGGGCTCGTTCCGCAATCCAGTTCTCTCTCTGCTCATTGTCAGTCAAGACGAGCTCTCTGCCGCACGCTCGAGTTAAATTAAGAACTCGAAAACGCCGCTAATCTCATCACGATAACGCGAAGAAGCGAGCGAGAGCGAAAGGTGCAGTGTCAATAGTGCTTATTCAGCGAGGGACTGCGACGTGCCAACCACAACACGCCGGACAAGCAGTGACACGAGGACGGAGACGGAAATTCCACTGTAGGCTACAGGATCCTCCCCCCCCCTGCCTGGGTACCTGACATCTCAAGAGATCACATCTGCTCTAGATTTGATTTCGGCGCTGAGGACGGCACTACGGAGTGAAACGGAAAGGCAACAGGAGGTGAAAGGAACATCAGCCAGTAAAAAGCTGATGTATCCTGTAGTAAACTATTTAGGGGTATGAATCACCAGGCAATTCAAATCTTAATTTGGTTCTGAGTCAAGACGATCCTGCAGGCATTCCCGGTCATCTTTTAAAAATAATTATTTCCTATTCTTTATCCTACTACAGTACGGTTCATCTTATTTAACGCTTATCTTGTACAGCTTCGGGTGGCGCCTGAAGCCTGACCCAGGAGACTTAGGCCATGAGGCAGGGTTCACCCTGGACAGGGTGCTAATCCATCACTGTGGACAATTCGGGAAAGCCAATTAATGTCTTTGGAGGAAACTGAAATACCCAGAGGAAACCTATCAAGCACAGCATACAGACCTGAGGCAGGAATCGAACCCTCGATCCTGGAGGTGCAAGGCAACAGTGCTAACCACTATGTCACCATTCTGCCCATTATGCATTACACTATAATTAAACTAAGCATCGTAGAATCAATTGATACTTACAATACTAGGATAAAAAAAAATAATCCTAGAGTTTCTTCTCTACACATTTCCGGTATCTTGCTGTTTGCTGTCCAGTATGTAAGGCCAGCCAACTTTCATTCCTGTAGTACCATTGCACACACACACACCACACACACATGTCCCACAGGTATGCACTCGCACTAAGCCGGTCAGCACACAGGCTCTGAGCCGCTTTCAGTGAACGCATTATGGAGACAAGTTTGCTAGATAGAGCGATTTAAACTTCTTTCAATAGACACTTTCTCATAACCTCAGTGAAATCATTAGCTAATGACAGAGAAAGCATCGACTGACATTTTTATGAGGAAGACACAGAAGACACCGTTCGCATAGTTTTAAGTGCACCATACTCAGATGTTAAAATGAGATGCTCCTAAGTCAGAGCTGTCAAGTAAAAGCTGTAAAAATGTAAAAGTTGGCAAGTCTGCACATTCACACCTAGATATGGGAATTAAACTTGCTATAATTCATTGAGATTCTGTTTAATCAGTGTTGGTTAGTGATATTAGATGGAACAACTAAAACGTATCAATAACCGTTAGGGTTTAGCGATGTGATTATATCACAAGCTCTGATCAAAGCCATACAGGCAGCTGCATTCATGATTTCAAGTCAGGAATGCTCTACTGGCTTCAAGCCATTTGTTCTGTTGAACATGAAGAAAACGATATCACCAAAAAGCACTAAACTTGCAGTTGTGCAGCAATTGAGCTGAATTGAAAAACAACAAAGATCTCATTTAGATGTTTCACCTTGTGAAATCATGTGACAAGTTTGGATTCGAAAGAAAATCAGTTCTTCATACCATTTTGTGTAATAATCTTATGGTTTTCTCGTAACAATATTCATAAAAGATCACAGTTTTCCTGTGGAGATATTGAGTTAAATAGGAAGACCTGGTGTGTGTGTGTCAATGTTTATCTTTTTTCTTTTGACAACTACCATGTAAATGCTTTTGTGAAAAAAAAGAAGAAAATGTGGATTTCCTACTGACGTACTGTTTTGTATAAAATAGTTTCTCATTATACTATTTCAT
This sequence comes from Clarias macrocephalus, assembly GCA_011419295.1. Taxonomy (NCBI): domain Eukaryota; kingdom Metazoa; phylum Chordata; class Actinopteri; order Siluriformes; family Clariidae; genus Clarias; species Clarias macrocephalus. Next base: position 4,749 of record JAAGKR010011586.1, read on the forward strand.
ACACCATTCTTGGTAATAACACATATTACACAAATTACATTTATATACACCAATCAGCCATACAATTATGACCACCCACCTTATACTGACTAAGTCCCTTTTTTGCACCAAACGTATCAAGGCTGGGCCAGGGGCATTTTTTGGCACCAAGATGAGCTGTGGTATCTGGCACCAAGCCGCCAGTGGCAGATCCTTTAAATCCTGTAAGTTTCAAGGTAAAGCCTCCATGGATAGACCTTGTTTATCCAGAACAACCCACAGATGCTCAGTTGGAATGAACTCTGGAGCATTTGGAGGCTGAGTCAACACGGTGCTGTGTTCCTCAAACCTTTCTTGAAAAATGCTCCAGGTTTAGTAGTTGGGATGGGCTGGGCTGATTGTTACGACAGCATAGATGAATGGTAAAAAAAAAATAATAATAAATAAAATAAAAAATAACATAAGAGCAATAGTAACTAAACAGCCTAAAGTGAATTTTCTGGCTTTTCATACAAACGCTTTCCAGTGGAACTCCAGTTTGCACAACGATGATACGAGGTTGAGTCAAAAAGTATCCGCACTCTGGCTGTAAAATTTGTAAAGACAAATACATAATTTATCTACATAATCTCCTTACTTCTTAATACACTTTGTCCAACTGTCAACAAGCTTTTATATTGCCTCAATAAAGATGTTTTCCGCTGAGCCATGAGCCACGAATGCACTGATTTCATTTCTTCAGCAGAAGTGTATCTTCGTTCTGGTAGGACTGCTTTCAGGGGACCAAACTGGTCTGATGGAGTAGGATTATAACTAAATGGAGGATTCTTTAACACCTCTAAACAAAGTTTTTGCAGAGTGTCGACAGTGTGGGTAGAAGTGTATGGACATGCACTGTGATGCAAGATCTCAATGCCCATGGATAGCAGTCCTCTGCGTTTAGTTTAGGCTTCAGGCCTTCAATAAGCATCTCACTGTAACAAGCACTGTTGCTTGCTGAACCTCAAAAATTGTTGATGTTCCAATACTGGCCCTTGAGAATCCCAGAAAACCGTAAGTGACAATTTTCCAGCTGATGACTGAGTTTTGGACATTTTCTTGGTCATCCATGTCTCATCACTAGTAAGTATTCTTAGTAAGGATTCTCTCTTTCTAATAAACTTTCACCTTCCTTAGAGTATTGGTCCAAATTTTGTTTGTAGCTACTCAGTGAGTTATTTGGGCACCAGGTATACCCTCAAACCACAAAAAAACAAATCGCTGCTCTTCTTTCGTGCAAATCACAAGTGGAGCATCCATTTTTTTGCTCGCACCGCAGTTACAAATGACCTGATGTAACACATTCACACCTGCACAGCAGTGTCTGGAGAGACAGTAGCCTTAAACGTTGAGCTGTGCTAAGACCAACATTCTTTTTAATATAACTGGAGTGTGGATAATTTTTGACTCTCCCTATTAACGTTGCTTTTTATCTAAACTAATGTTAACAGTGGGTGGAGAATATGAATGTTTCTAATTGCTTTGAATGCATGTTTATGCTTCTCATGGGCACAGATGTGCACAGCAGGACTTGTACGGCTTGTACGGCTTATGCGTGATGGGAAAAGATGCTCCAGGACACATCCGGTGTCAACAGGCATTTAATCTGTCGACAAATGAAGGAAAGAATTCATATATTGTATGAATACGATTTTTTTTCCCCATTATCACTGGCTGATTCAGAAAACATTAACACAAATTAAATCTAGATGGCCATAGAACTAAAATAAGAAACTACTGTTTTTAAACTCTGTAACCACAATCAGTACAACTGGTCTGCACACAAACACACACACACACATACACGTGCATGTGTGCTCTTGGAAATTGCTTCACCACCAGCGTGATACACTTCCACAGTTATAAAAGCATGAAGCAGGGCTGTCTGAAATCTCACAGCTGCAGGTAGAGAATAGTTCTGCTGCATGTTAATGCAGCTGCCCTCTGCAGTGGCTTCATAAGGAGTTGCTGTGTGATTGTGTGTCTACAGTATGTGTGTGTGTGCGCGTGTGTGTGTGTTTGCTGCAGTGTGTGAGCAGTGTAAGCATCAGCGCTGTCTGTGTGGGCAAAAGGTGGCAATTACTGCAGATCCTCACGCCTCCCAGGCAGGAGTCAAACTGCAGAAAAGAATCCAAATGCCAAGCCTGTACTCGCACACGTACACGCCCACACAAAACAGGCGCATGTAAACGTACATAAATACGAACACACACGTACTAATTTTCAATCATTAGCAGATTCCTGACAGCAAAGACAACAGCGATCTAAGGAGAGGGATCAGTCGTAAGGCTTAGCTACTGTATAAGAGACCGTTTCTTCCGAACCATGCAGAGCATCAGACGACTAATTGTTAGCCATTCTCTCGATCTCGCTCTCTCTCTGCATGTTTAATGTTTTTTTTTGCCCTTAAAAAAAACAAAAGAGCCCATCTATTACCCAGCAGATTTCCACATTATCATGTTGCGTTATGTCATAATTCAATAACCGCTGCATTCATTATCGTCTGGGTCTAAGACCTTCAATCAGACCTTTTTTTTTTTCCTGCAAAAAAAAAATCAAAATGTTCATATCAGCCATAATGTGTCTCTGTGTGTGACAAATCGGCTATTAAAGCACTCCCGCTCATTAGCGCAAAACATCTTCCGCCCACACCTGTAGGACAGGAGACAAACAACTAGCTGTTAACGCAGAGGCAAATGTATAAATGAGACAAAGCCGCCTCTAAATCTGGAGTACTTATCCGTGCCTCTGCACACTCCACAGACCTGCTGCTGATGACATGCGTGCAATAATTAACAGAGCTCTATGAACATGTGCACATGTGGGAAGGAAAAAAGAGATGAAAAAAGAAAGAGAGAAATCAATAATATTGTCCAAAAGCCTCCATCTGTTTTTATTCCATCAATTATTGTACATATAATTATTTTCATATGATTTTATAAGATGTATACGGCATATATGAGCAGTTGCATGGCAAAATGAGATAAATCCATTTTTTGGCATTTGAGAGAAAGTAAAAGAGAAGAAGGAAGTATTGCAAACCGATAGAGAGAGAATATTTTGTGCATGTTTTCTTTGAGTCAGAAGAGTGTTAAAAAAGCAGAAATGCCAAAATATTATGTCACCATTGTTTTGGTTATATCACTGTGAATTTTGTATGATTTTGCAAAATGCTATAAATCCACCTCCCACAGGTTTGTCACAATGGATAAATCAGCCTGCACTTGTGTTTGTGGCATTGTAAATAAAAAAAATGCTTTGATTGTGGGTTTTTTTTTTCTTTTGCAGTGAGTCATTGAACCAAGCGGAGAAATAAGGTTGAGTTTTGTTGCACGTAAAACCTTTTCAATTACTCCTGGCGAACATCAGAAACACCTCCATTTAGAAAGCATCACGAGAATGCTCCTCAACCAGTTTCAGTTTTAATTCAGTAATTGACTTCAAAGCACAGGTATGCACTGTTTATGCATCGTTTGGCTGCATATACATCTATTGTCCCATAAGTTCATACCAGAGATTGGAAATTCTTACAGTGCATCTCATAAAGTAAACAATAACGCACTTCTTGAGTGTTGTAGTGTGAGTGTTATCTATCTGCTTAATTTTCTTCTGAAAAATATTACAGTGAAAGGCATAATGGCTCCCAAGTGCAAAAAAACTGTAGTAATGCCTAGTTAAATGTTTTTTCTAAAATAAAAAAAAGGAATTAAAAAAAAAAGTTTTCTCATAGACAACCTTGTATTTCTATAAGTTGGCAGAATTAGTGTAAGGCAGAAGTTTTGCCTTCAAACTGCTTACAGTATATACACAGTATAATAATGCCATAGATTACATGCAATTTTATTCTGGCCAGGTTCACAGTGGATTAGTAGTGTGTCCTGGGATTACTGTTTGTGAGAACACTGGCCACACACACACACATCGACACACAGAGGCAATTTATGATAGTAAAATCTACCGACCAGCATGCTTTGGTGAAGTTGGAGAAATCTACTTCTCCCACGAGTTGCACGTCCTCCTTATGTTCATATCAACATAATGTTCATGTTGCTAGTCTGATCACATCATGCATTGGCAGTCAACTGCAGAACATTTGCTTGTCCATTTTTCTCCGCATATTGTACAAATGCACGAACATCACAGTCTGAAAATGTGCTCTTTCATCTATAATTTCCACTCCTATTAACTGAGGCCTTTCCCACGGTTGTAAATGCAAATCCCGCTTCAATCGGCGTTCCAGCTGAAGCACAGCCAGCCAAATAGCGTCTGTGCTGCCATCCGAAATAACTTTGATCTCTCTCCCAGTAGCATCACTAGTGTTGGTGTCACCCATTGTGGTAATTTATGGTGTCACCCCAGTTGAAAAGATTGTCCACAATTAGCTTGTTGGCGGGAGGGGGGGGGGGCTCTGAACAGTTAGGGATATTTTTATACATAATACCACATCCCTCTGGAAGTACAAGATAAAAATGTTACAGACAGTAACTACACACCCTTAGTGATGCCACTTTGCTGTCTTGTTATTTCAAGTCTTCTCAATCGGGTTGATATCTGAGCTGTGACTGAGCTATTTTATCGCAATCAGTTTTGTATGATGATACGCTTAGGAGTTGCTGTCCAAATGGAATGTTGGAAGCTAATCTAAGCTACTCTTAGGACGTTTTCACACCAGTATCATATCACTTTTCCACCATTCCCTGCTGTCCAGCATTCACTTTTTTTTTTTTCCTCCGTACTCTTGCGTATTTCCACCCTCCGGTACAGTAGGTGGCAGTATGCACCTACTTCACAAAAGAAGACAATGAGAAAGTTAACCTTTGCACTATGCCTAATATTATTGATGTTAAGAATACCAAGAGTAATGGTCTCAAAGGATGAGATCAACTCAAAGAATGATTTCGAAGGAGACAGATGGCACTGATGATGTTACATCTCAGGTACACTTGGCTTCCGTATCTGATTCGATCTATGCCCGAGGATGCTGCATTGTTCTCGAAGCACCTTTTCAAGTTCCTGTTCAAGCTCAGAATGCTTCTCTTGTCATTGATCAAAATGAAACCGACTTTGGGGTTACTGTAAGTGCTGAGTTTCATGCAGAGTTGAACGGGTTTCTCTTCTAGGATTGGCATGTATTTAACCCTCAGCTTAGTCTAGTTGCCAGTCCCTTCTGATCATCCTCACAACATGATGCATCCCATCATTACCAGTATGGTATTCTCAGCCTTTGGTTTTCCTGCCAGACCAAATCATAGTGCAAAAATAAATAAATAAATAAATAAATAAATAAATGGTGAAATTATGAAAAATTATGAAAAAAAAAAACGACAAAGTCACTTTACATCCTGGTCATGGACTATACTCTCTTACTGCGATTATAATTTGCCATAACATTATACTGTAGGAAAATGTTATTAAATGCGCCATTTTGAACTACCCTACACTTTACACCTTACTAACTTTCCCAGACGTTTCATGTAAATGAGATGTAAATGTAAATGATCAGTTTTTACTGGCATAGTCATTATCAGCAATCAGTGTGTGTGTGTGTTGCTAGTCTGATGTCGAGACGAAAACGCTGTGTTTTCATCATTCCAGGCAGAGTGGCTGCATCATACAATAATAACAGCAAAAGCAATAAAATAAAATAAAAAATACAGCATTTGGGAGAATAATTCTGGCAGCAGCACAGAGGCTTTCCCACTAAAAACACTTGACAATCTGCTGCTTTTACACTAAATAAGAGGACGTCATGCGTTTTATATACTCACCTGTTAATGCATGTGTGTATTTATACTGTATATACAGTACGCCGAGCTGAGAACTAATCCTCACTCCAGCATCGACATGTTAATAGTGTAGGGAAGAGTGAGTGTTAGAGGCCTTATTAACTCCCCTGGAACACGGTAGTAGTGTAATTAGTGTGTATTGTTTTTAATTGACCCCATGGTAAGACAGGTAGGAGTACTTACCGCCGCACTCGCATTGCTCTCAGCTACAGGCTCCTCTGAATGGCTTTTCTCTATCACCTGAACAGACAGAAACACACACATTCACAAAAAATATATCTTCTGCTTTCAATCCATGTTTTTAACCCATTTTCTTTTTTTTATCTTTTTCTTAGTTATTCAAATCTATTTTTAGAGCAGTAGCTCTCTAAGCTCACATACATCAAACAGGCAGACTGCAGTCCAGGGTTTGGATCTAAATGCATTTTTATTACAGAGTTTAAGGGATTAAACATCTCTCTTCGCTAGCTGTATGAAACTTTCTAAACGTTCGCATGTTTCCTCTGGTCACTAAGGCTCTGAATTAGTTTCCATGACAACAAATACAACCAAGACAGGCTGTTAGTTTATTAGCTTATGCTACATAAATTGCAACAGTAGGTTAATATCACGTTCAAAAAGTCAAACGTCATGTTCAAAGTTTGCCAGTATCAGGAACCCATATACTGAAGCAGACGACTCCGATCCGGATCCGCTTCGTTTGTAATGAAACCGCGACCACTGTGAGGAGTTGCAATGTCAAGAACGACTATGCAAATTTGAAACAAAGCTGGCAACAGAGCACAGAGAATAGAATGGCAAAATAAATAGTTATCGTCTCAGGCTGTAAACAGAAAAAGGATTAAAAGCGAAGACACGGAAAGATCGAGCAACAGACGTTTCGGAAAAAAGAGCTGCACGGTTCTTGGGCAAACACAATAAAACTGATCCTGGAATAATATGCACGAGTGGAGTGATACTTGATAGAAAACAAAACTATGAATTGGCAGAGAGAATCAATTAAATTAGGTTTTTACATGAGGCTGATATTCCTATTTTGTGTCATGCATGCATGCTCCATTGATTTGTCTTCTATGGCCGTCCAGTTCTGCGGAAACTGGGTGAATGCACCGCCGAAATTTTTATTTGATTACCCACGGTATAAATATTAAGGCTCTGTTGATGGCTGTGTTGTTTTCTTGTGACGATGTCATCACCAATACCTTAAAGTCTGATTTTATAAATCGTTTTAAGAATGAGTCCATCTTTAACCAACTTTTCCATCAGTTTAACCATGCACAAGCATATTTTATCTTATAAAATCTACATAGACAAAAACACCCCACTGTTAAGCCCTGGGCTTGAGTTAATGTCTGTGAGGGATTTTATGTGTTTTCCTCGTGGTTGCTTGGGTGTCCTTCAGGTCCCAAAACAGCCTGGTGGGTGGACTGGCTGCACTAAATCGCCCTTTTGTGTGAATGTGAGCATGTCCTGTGATCTGGAGTGTGATCTGGGGCGTATTTTCTTGCCTTGCATGTTCCCAGGACAGACTCTGGATCCCCTGAGACTGTGAGCAGGGAAGCGGTCACTTTTATGGCAAATGGGAACAGGTGCTTGACTGGTGGCCAAGAGGTGGGAATCAAACGATTTCTGTATACTGCGACTTTCAGAGATGCACAATCTGATGTTTTTTATTTATATGAAATCAAATGAAACCACGCTTTACTATTATATTTCCTCCAAATGAATAAAGCTAATGAAGAGGCCATGAACCTGACTTCCATGTAATATTATAATTTGGACAGACTTGATCACGCCTCGAAATGAGCACAATTCATCCCTGGAGAAATATACTGTGGCTTTCACAAGAATTCCCAATTCCCAACACCTGTTAATACATCGCATTCGTTTATGCTACTCAATAAATTACATTCAACTCAGTTTCAACTGGCTTAACTGGATATTTCCAAAGAATCATCAAAATGAGTGTTATATAAGGGGAAGTGTAATGTCTCTTAATATTGTGCATTTAAGAGAAGAGAACTGCTTTAAGATCTGGTGTAAAAAAAATAATAATAAATAAAAAAACATAAAATCCAAGAAATAAGATTTTTTCTTTTATGCATAATGCATAATTCACAGTTCTGTCTCTCTCCCTCACTCTCTCTCTCTCTCATGCACACACACACACCTCTTACATAACACTTGATTTTAAGTTAATTATACCACAATCACGGACACACAGAACTACTGAAGTTCAGACCACACGTCTCCTCTGATTCATGAATCAGGAAGGAAAACTGAAGAGGTAAAAAGCTCGACCATGACTGATTCTCTGCTGAGACATGGTTACTAATCTTATTTTATTTGCTGCAATTTAACCCAGTCTGCACGCCCTAGTCAGCAGCGAGCACAAAGCTCTGTGAGGGGGGGGGGGACTAAATGCTAATTTTAGTTTAGCTAATGCTAAAGCTTTGTAAAAGTCATCTTTTTTTAAGCTGCAAAAACACCAAGTTCTCTGGTGTAAATACTCATGAAACTGTTGACTTGAGTGCAATCATTAATCATCAGAGTGACTGAGAAGCATTAAAAACGTTATGTAATGAAATACGCTGAGGGAGGGAGTTTCACAGAACTAACCCCCCCTAGTGGTAGGAAAATAACACCAATCACAGTCAAAAAACTTCTCACAGGTTCACTTCAAAACATCGATGAAGATTCTCTGCGAAACTTCACTGGCATTCCACTATTTCACTGTGTGAAAAATATTTAAATGAAGTATGTTGCATCTTTCCCTTAGTGTTATATAAACTGACCATATACAGTATCTAAAGACAGTACAAAAAAATAAATATAAAGTTTTAAAGATAAAAAAAGAAAAAATTAAAGAAAAGAAAAAGGAAAAAAATTTTATACATCATACATCTTCTCGGTTTTTAGTTAATCATAATTTTTGCCTGTGCTATTGTGGAGGGTGGGGGGGGGGGCGGAGTGGGAGGGTACCTCCAATATTAGTGTCAAACATGTTGTCTGGCTCATTTCCAGTTTCAGAAGGAAATATATCAATGAATCATGCCATAGCTCACAAGCCCTTTCATTTGGAATTTATAAGTCTAGATAATTAGGCATGTTTCAAAACCATGACCAAAGACTCTCGATTAGACCACGTATTATAATCGGCATAACAATTTCAGTTAATTGTGCAAGCTCATGTTCTACAATAGAAATGAAAGACGGGGTTCGTCATGATCAGCAGTGCTACAAAGGCTGGCCTACAGACGTCTGGCAAAAAAAAATTATACCTTTTACTTATGACACAATTTGTGTTCCTGTCAAAGCCGAAACAATTTCTATTAGCTGTAGTTTTAGAATATTATACAATAGTGCCTGCCTGGCTTTTACAGTACTGTACATACAAGGGGCGTTCAAGTCAAACCAGGATTTGTAATTGAATTTCAACTTCAATCACAATATGGTGATGAGAGTCAGTAAAACATTTGAATTTGACACATTTTAAAGAAGTGGAACGACTTATCCTTAAAAATCAACAGATAACTTGTCGCCAACTTGCAGAAGTGATGCATCTGTCTGTGGAAACTGTACACGCAAGCATTCACAAACACCACTTGCACATTACAGGAATCAGGCTGGGGAGTTATTGCCACATGTCCTGACCTCGCTCCAAGCATTTCCACATTTTTAAAGCTCAGAGCATTTTAGGCATTATTCTGTTTTTTTTCTTATAGAGAGAGAGCGAGCGAGAGAGAGAAATAAAAGTAGTTTTTACTCTCATAACTGTGTTATGTCATTCTGCACGATCAAAAGTCCTGGTTTGACTTGAACGCCCATCGGATATATGTAGTACATTGTTGCAGCAGGTTACCCTGAAAAAAGAGGAAAAGTTGAAGGATAATTTAAACTTTTAATCTGCTATAAAAGAGAGAAGGCGAAGCTGCGATGGCATCGAGACCTTCAAGTGTTTTTCTTCTCCCAGGGTCGGAAAACAAGCTGTCGGCTGAGAATTTAATAAGCAGCAGTGGCCTTTCTCAACAGGTCTGCAAAAGCTATTAGCCCAAAGGAAACAATAAAACAAAAAGAATATGTTGCTGCTTGTATCACAATAACTTTCCAACACTGGAATTATCGATTTTAAAAGAAATATCATTTTCAAATTTAATGTCGTAAAATGTTTACTTATGTAAAACATCACACACAGAGTAAAACATGCAGTCTGTTTATTTATTTTTTTTTTTCACAATTATGGTCCAATAAGTATTACAATCCTGTCCGATTATAAAGTTGATGCTTCATTATAAGCATTAGGAATAATGCATGAAATAAATCGGAGCTCATTAGGTGCTACATTTACTTTTGAAGTTTGTAGCTTCATTCATGCTTTACTGTTGAAATAAAAAACAAAGCATGTCGTGAGCAGAAATGCGATGCATATACAGTACAATCTGCAAGCCGCACCACAGATGCCGTCATGACGCTGTTGATGATTTGTTAGCATGTTGCCGGCGCAGGGACGCAGATGGATTCTGTGTGTCCCTGAGGTTGATGGTAGCAGCCTAGCTGTTTAAGCCATCCATACTGTAGTAAACTGTACAAAAAGGTCAGGGTGGAATATCTTTTGGATGGAAACCCTTTAGGGTATGATGACACACAGTAGGATCTATGTGAGTTGGCGTGATGGGCTGAACATGTACGTGTTGTACAATACCTTACTGTAAAGTACTGATGTGAATTCATTCATATTAATGAATTCATATTAACCTGGGAACATCGTGTTTATTTTTATACACTATATATATATATATATATATATATATATATATATATATATATATATATATATATATATTTTATTTTTTTATTTTTTTTTTTTTTTGCTGAAACTAGCTGTCTTGACCTTACTTTAAATACATTCACCGTCCACTGATTCAGAAAAAAAAGCACCGACAGGCTTCACCTGCAGTGGGAGACAGCTGTGTCGTATATTTCTGCCTCACTGGGAGTGCTTTCACAGCGGTTGTTTGGAACTGTTTCAACAAAAGAATCCTCTTGATGCATATGTATGCAATTTGCTGCTCAAGATCAACGTGTGTGTCTCTGGGAGTAGGTCTGTCTGTGTGTGTTCCTCACCTCCGGCTGTATGCGAGCGGGCCGTGGGCGTGCGTTCGGGAAGCCGGTGCTGGTGGACGAGTTTTCGCACTGCTCTGCCATGTGCTTCACCTCCTCCAGTTTCTGCTCACAGCTCTTCTGAGAGTTCAACAGGGTCACCTCGTAAAACTCCTGAATATCTAGGACAGAGATTACACCATAGAGAGAGAGACACCTCATTACTTCTTGTCCCTGTTTTTAAGTTGCACAATTGTTTACAAAAATATATATACAACACAATATGATATTCCCTTCACCAGCAATAAACCAGACGAAATGCAGATTATAACTGAATAATCTGAAATAAAAAAAGAGAGAGCTATTAAATAATAAAGAGGGCAAGAGAGAGAGAGAAAACCGTTCCTTTTCACTCCACTTTGCCATTATCGTAGCTCCGTTCTCGAATTAAGCCGCAGAATAATCCCTTCACTGCCAAAACGACAAATGAAATGCAGGCAGTTCATTAGATTGATGCCCAAAAAAAGGGCTGAGTTAGAAAAGCAGAGAGACCTACAGACTGGAGATTTAAGCACAGAGCGATAAGCTGATTAATTTGAGCTCTTCTGACAGATGTGTGATTAGAAATGCATTAAAAGCAAGTTGAGTCGCATGCATCTAATAAATTACAATAAGGAAATCAGGAAATCCAATCTGTACTAAAACATGCATTCATAGAACTGACACGTGTTTTACATGGATTGTTCATGCATAGATTGTTCCAGTATCTTACAGTTCAGTTTATACACTATATTTACATTGACAAGGGCAGACGCCTTATCCAGAGCAACTTGCAAGTAAAAGTGCTTTGACGTTTCCATTATTAAATCATTAAATATATTCTTTCATCGGTTCGATCCTTACATCCGACTAGAAGATACCTGGTATAACTCATACAATATATTCTTCCATGAAGCTGACGGTTCAGCACAAACCTTCTAGGTTTTAATTGTACTGTATATTGAACAGTTCTTAATTCAACCTTAATCTCCTTAGTTGTTTCCTTTGCTTAATGCAGGGCAATAATTTGACCCATCTACAGTAAAACACAGTCACATCTTGTCCTGATACGTCTTCCGATATGGTTGTTACTCACACTGCATCAGTAAGGGTTAAAAAATATTGGTGCCAGCTGAGACATATTAATCACTGCAATAATATTCTAATATTCAAATGCAAATATATACCTACTTATGTAAATCCAAATACCTTTTTTTCTTTTTGCCAGACACTGATATCTGGCTTATTCTCATTTATATAAAGTCATATATATACACACAGTATGCCTTTCTACATTATATAGTGCTTTCATTTTTTTTTTTTTTTTTTTTGATTGGACTGAATTTTACACAGGTGGCACGAGCGTGTAGTATTGTTAGCACTGGGTCAGGATCAAGGGTTCGAGTTCCGCCTTTGGGTCTATGTGAGTGGAGTTTGCATTTTCACCCCGTGCATGGTGGGTTTACTCAGCGTACGCCAGTTTCCTCCTGCAGTCCAAAGACATGCAGAGTAGACTTACTGGCATTTCCAAATTTCGCCATAGTGACTGAGTGCGTGCATGCTTGTGCCCTACGATGGACAGGCGCACCGTCCAGGGTGCATGCCGCCTTGTGCACCATGTCCCATGAGACCTCCTGCAACAAGGAGGAAAAACTAAATGTGCTGCTTTTTATTCCCTGGACATTTAACATCTGTGTAATGCATAATAGTGAGAACTTCGCTTGTATATATAGGCATATCTTGCAGATATGACTCACTGCCTGCAAACTCCAAACTGTTCAGGGTTTTTTTGTTTGTTTGTTTGTTTGACTTTTCGCAATTTATAGTTATAGTGGCCTAGATGTTGATTTTATGTCTGTAAAATAAATAAATATATATATATATATATATATATATATATATATATATATATATATATATATAAGAAAAGTAGTTATGATCACTATATACCAAGATATGAGAGTTACATCAAGCTAGAAGATACCTGGTATAACTCATACAATATATTCTTCCATGAAGCTGATGGTTCAGCACAAACCTTCTAGGTTTTTATTATACTGTATATTGAACCGTTCTTAATTCAACCTTAATCTCCTTAGTTGTTTCCTTTGCTTAATGCAGGGCAATAATTTGACCCATCTACAGTAAAACACAGTCACATCTTGTCCTTTTTTTTTCATACACCTTAAGTGTTTTTTTTTCATACACCTTAAGTGTTTTCATACACCTTAAGCTTCATAAATTGTTTCCCTTACTTTATTAAGTAATATCAGGACAACTACCATCCTATCCTGCCTCTGTGAACCATCATTAAAAATCAAATTTCAGCAGATCTCAGTGAAGCAGACAGATGTGCGTGTCAGCAAGTCACAGGCGCTCACATGCACCACCGAACGTAAAATGAGACAGTAACGTTAAGCCACAGTGCATGTTGGGTAAAAGTCAGACACCAAGTCATAAATCTATACCTTTAAACTTTCTTATGACGGAAAGGGAAAAGTCAGAAAAATGACAGCTGGAAACTCATAAACTGACAATTCCCCTGGATCACATGACGAAATCCCCCAGAGCCTCGCATCGAACCTTTAACATGCCAAGATGCACATATAGGTTATAAGTTCAAACAAATCTGAATGATTATGAGACATTAAAACAAGCTGAACCCAAGTCCGCTATTAGGAATGCATAAGGGCCTTGTTTGCTCTGATTAGTGTAAAAGCTCCTCGGAGGTCAGAACCTTATTGCAGCTGCGGTGGAACAAAGTGGCTATTCTCCTTTTAACAATATAAGCATCTCTGCAGTCGAGGAGGGGGAGATCAAGAAAGAGCGTGTTCATTTGCATTTAAATACAGCCTAATGATATCTAACGGCTTTTACCCAGAACTGGCCAGCTGGTCCGAAAAAAACCCGAGCAAGCAGGACGTGCTTCACATAACGACAACGAATAGTAAAACCGACGGAAAAACATTTACATTCTTACTTACAAACTTTTACTTTAGGAAAGAGAAAAAAAAACTCAAAACAACATTTAGATTTAGATTTCATGCAAACCCATACTCTCGGAGAGACATCGAGGAAACTTAAGCTACTAGAAAAAAGCATGTGAGTAGAATGTTTTTTATCAAGCAGGGAATGATGGCGAGTTCTAGTGCAATTACAGCCCTTTGTGATTAAACTCGCAACATTCCTCATGCATGCAATTTAAAATATGTAAATAATTTTACTGAACTTACAAGTGCAGAGAAACTCCGCTGGTCACCATG
>JAAGKR010011587.1:0-2500 GCA_011419295.1 Clarias macrocephalus
AAGAGGGGGGGGGAGAGAGAGAGGGGGGGAGAGAGAGCGAGAGGGGGGGAAGAGGGGGGGAGAGAGAGAGAGGGGGGGAGAGAGAGAGAGGGGGGAAAGAGGGGGGGGGAGAGGGGGGGAAGAGGGGGGGAGAGAGAGAGAGGGGGGGAGAGAGAGAGAGGGGGGGAGAGAGAGAGCGAGAGGGGGGGAAGAGGGGGGGGCGAGCTGGCCATCTACATTTTCACCAGCAGTGTGTAATTATTTTCCGCCCTGCTCTCTGTGTTTTTTTCCTGGTAATGTGAATGAGAAATCCCCTCAAGCTACGTTGCCATTTTAATGGTCTGTATTTAATATTTGCTCTCCATCATTTGCTGCGTCCCTCGACACCACGGCTGTTTGAAGTGTAAGTCCTGAGACCGGACGTCCCTGTGCTTCACTACAGTGCAGGAGAGAGGAAGCGTACAGCTCTGTGCAGATCGACCCGTCTCTTAAAACAGATCCCGGACACGGGCGGGGTCGGTCGGAGCGCCCCTCCCCCTCCCCCCACCCCCGCTTAATGGCTGTCAGATTTCCTGGCTGAGTCGCGGCGCTTTAATCCCTCCCCAGCCTCCTCTATATCACCTGAGCCTGTCACTCCAGAAATCACAGCCTTACAGCGACACGGGCACCGACCTCCACTCAGCCCAAATTGCAGAACCCCATGAGCTCGGCTCAGAGCCTGCTCCGGCCTTCCACTGGCCCTGAGATTAACTCCGCTCCAGGAGAAAATCACAGCCTGGAGTTCATTCCCTCGTGAGCAACACCTCTAACCTCCAGTTCATTCCACAGAAAGATTGCTGCCTTAAAATAATTAAAAGCCTACAGGAAACTAGAGCTCTATAAAAAAGGTGTCAAACATACGGCTCGCGGACAGGAAGCAGCGTCTAATCTGCTGCAACAAATTAAAATCCTTATAATTGAAATAAAAGAAAAAAAATACAAGGAGGCAAACTAGAGCAGCTTCCTTACAGCCATTACAAAGTTTTAAGATTATATACTTAATAGCATTAAATGAGCTACTGACAAAATGCTAAGTACTGACACTAAGGATGTTTTTAGTGAGATAATTCAGGATTTTTACAGCAACCAGGTTAAAAAATGAATATAATAACAACTATTTAATTTAATTATTTAATTCTTTACATAAAAATATATCACAAGTGGAGAAGTGATTTAAATCAATACGTTTATAAGAGTCAGGGTGTTGCCACGGAGATGCTGGACTACATCACCCATCAGCCCCGTGGGTCACGCCTTTATCACAGGGACCCTGGGTCGTGTTTGTTTCTCAAAAGCTTGTGTATTTAAGTTCTGGGTTTTCTATGTATTTGTCTTCACATTTCTTCTTACAGTCAAAGATCGATATTATTTTGTTTGTTGTTTGTTTCGTGCACTTGCATCCTCTTCATCGCTTAAATGGCCCACTAAGTATTTTTTTTAATGTAACAATAAATTTCATCAATATTTATATATTAAAATGTTTTTGGTGCTGGAGTCGACTTACTGACTCAGACCATTCAAACGTAAGCGTCAACTCCCAAGCTTTGGAATCGATTACATTGACCAAAGAATGATTCACTTGATGCAAAGTGAGACAAGTGTGCTGAATTTAACATCAGTGTGTTAGTGTGAGTGTGACAGCTTGAGTGTATTGGGTTTCATTTAGTTTTTTTGACTCCTGGAACTGAACAAGTCAGTGCAGGTGATCCGGTGAAGTAAGTCTGTGCAAGTGATTCAGTGCAAGGGATCCAGGTCATGTGATCCGGCGCAGGTGATCTCGTGAGGGTGATCTGTTGCAGGTGATCCGGTGCAGGTGATCCTGCGCAGGTAATCTGCTGCAGGTGATCCGGCGCAGGTGATCTGGTGCAGGTGATCCAGCGCAGGTGATCCGGCACATATTATCTGTTGCAGGTGACCTGGTGCAGGTGATCCGGTGCAGATGATCCGGCGCAGGTAATCTGCTGCAGGTGATCCGGCGCAGGTGATCTGGTGCAGGTGATCCAGCGCAGGTGATCCGGCACATATTATCTGTTGCAGGTGACCTGGTGCAGGTGATCCGGTGCAGATGATCCGGCGCAGGTAATCTGTTGCAGATGATCTGGTGCAGGTGATCTGTTGCAGTGATCTGGTGCAGGTGATCCGGCGCAGGTGATTTGGCGCTGGTGATCTGGTGCAGGTGATCCAGTGCAGGTGATCCTGCGTAGGTGACCTGGTGCAGGTCTGCTTTATTCACACTGAAATTGGCTGCAAAAAACAGATGTACAGAACACTGTGTTTGATCAGGGAAAACAAACTGGTGTTCATACAAAAAGCTATCCTGATGATAAGATCATGCTGAGACAGACTGCGTGATAAACATCAGTACCATCGTGTTCTAGCTCATCACATGCTATTTAATTACAGGTAAGTGTTCTGTAGCAGTCTGGTTCCTCTGAATGGTTTGTTAGAGATCGATTGTTAGGATTCCTGTAGAGCTGCTCTG
>JAAGKR010011587.1:7500-17500 GCA_011419295.1 Clarias macrocephalus
CCTCTGCATACAGAACAGACTGCCAGAGCAGCTGCAAAACAAATGCACTCTCTAATCATCTCAAAAGTAGATTAAGATCCATTTATACATCAGCAGATGGTGTTTAATCTACACGATGTGCACGCGTTGAGTCTGAAATAAGCAGGCGTGTGTCAACTTTACTGATGCAGGCTCTGGAAAAGTGGGCTTTGTTTGCGTTTTGCTTAAAAGACTAAAGCAGCTAACACTCGAGCATGCTACTGAGTGTGTGTGTGTGTGTGTGTGTGTGTGTGTGTGTGTGTGTGTGTGTTACTGTATACTGTATGAAGCACACACTGCTCCGCTCCCAGAAATAGCGAGTTCCACTAATATTGTGCGTCCTTGAGTCCGTTCTCATTATTTATTCAGGTTCACATTATGTATTAATACAGCGCGCAGGAAGGAAGCACGCGGTGCGGTGCGGTCAGAGCTGATCAGTGCTATAGCGTGAGGACGCACGCGGTGCTGTGGCAGCCCCTCCCCCTCCCTCAGTGCCGGTGCTATAATAAATGTTGTGGCAGCCGGTGGGATTATTTTTATTACAGCATGCACTGTCTCTTCATCCCACAGCAGCGTGCAGGATGACCCCTGTCCCAGACCACCGCCCTGTCCCCAGACCACCGCCCTGTCCCCAGACCACCGCCCTGTCCCAGATCACCGCCCTGTCCTCAGACCACCGCCCTGTCCCCAGACCACCGCCCTGTCCCAGACCACCGCCCTGTCCCCAGACCACCGCCCTGCCCCAGACCACCGCCCTGTCCCCAGATCACCGCCCTGTCCCCAGACCACCGCCCTGTCCACAGACCACCGCCCTGTCCCCAGATCACCGCCCTGTCCCAGACCACCGCCCTGTCCCAGACCACCGCCCTGTCCCCAGACCACCGCCCTGTCCACAGACCACCGCCCTGTCCCAGACCACCGCCCTGTCCCCAGACCACCGCCCTGTCCACAGACCACCGCCCTGTCCCAGACCACCGCCCTGTCCCCGACCACCGCCCTGTCCCCAGACCACCGCCCTGTCCCAGACCACCGCCCTGTCCTCAGACCACCGCCCTGTCCCCAGACCACCGCCCTGTCCCCAGACCACCGCCCTGTTCGCAGACCACCGCCCTGTTCCCAGACCACCACCCTGTCCCAGATCACCGCCCTGTCCTGCTCTACAATCAGCATTATTGTGTAGAAATATGCTCTTGTAAATTCTGCTTGATTAAAGATTAGTTTTCTTTTAATTGCCATGTAGTATCATAAATAATCATAAATAATCTTTCAGGTATTTGACCGTGAGCTGATTAACTCGGGAAGTCGTCACGCCGGGTGAGGACTGAGGAGCGGGGACTGAAACACTCCCCACACTGGTGTTGTGGAGAATTAATAAGCGGCATGGCGGTGTGATGAAGCGGAGCCGCTCTGACCGACCTGAAGCTGATTCATTTCCTGTACCGGCGCAGCATGTAGTGTTTTATTGCCGGTCCACTTTTAGTTATTTAATGCGATCGATTGTGCCAGTCTTGAGGAAAGCGTTTCCCGCGCTGAGGTTTCCCGCGCTGAGTGACTCGCGCTGATGCGCGCCGCCGTCTCTACGCTTCACTCTTCATGCGGATGCGAAACAGCGGAGTGTGAAATTAGCAGAGGCATCGCAAGCCCCTCTGTGTGTCGAAAACACCGACAGGCTTTTAGTCTGAATGCGCAGGAGATCTCTCTATCTGTGCGCCGCAGGGGAACAACACACACACACACACACACACACACACACACACGTCCAAATCTGGAGAGGATGTTAACTTCAGCACCTCTTTTCTAGGTCACTCTGCTACCTGTTATCCCTCCACAGATAGCTGACTGTGTGTGTGTGTGTGTGTGTGTGTGTGTGTGTGTGTGTGTGTGTGTGTTTGTTTTGTCCTTAGAATAAGAAGCTCTTGGTTCTTGTTGTTACGAGCTGAGTTGATGAATAATGGCTGAACAGATCTTGGTGATGAATATTCCACATCCCGAGCTGTTCTACTTCATTTATTTACAAAACGTCCGTCACCGTTAACATGCAGGACGTCTCACAGACCCACGAAACCACACGTACAGATGAAGCTGGGACAGGAATATGAAGGATCTCTCTGTCTCTCTATCTGTCTCTCACTCTGTCTCTCTCTCTCTGTCTCTCTCTCTCTGTCTCTCTCTCTCACTCTGTCTCTCTCTCTCTCTCTGTCTCTGTCTCTCTCTGTCTCTCTCTCTCTGTGTCTCTCTGTCTCTCTCTCACTCTCTCTCTCTGTCTCTCTCTGTCTCTCACTCTGTCTCTGTCTCTGTCTCTCTCTCTCTCTGTCTCTCTCTCTCTGTGTCTCTCTGTCTCTCTCTCTGTCTCTCACTCTGTCTCTGTCTGTCTCTCTCACTCTCTCTCTCTGTGTCTCTCTCTGTGTCTCTCTGTCTCTGTCTTCCCTTTATTGTCTGGAGACATTTCCTGAAGTCACCGTAATATTTTATTGTTCCGTTTTAAACTTTAGGTTTTTGATGGAAAAGAGGCAACAGCTTCTGAGGCCTTTATACTGAAGTACGAACATAAAAACCTCTTCATATACAGGATATATCCCAACACAGATGGGGGTAAAAGTCCTGCCCCACTCCACCCCCAAATTTGTTCATATTTCTCCCCCAAATCTCCAGACTTTCTCCAAGCTTCCGGAAGGACTTTTTTTGTCTCTTGTTATTTCCACTCCAGTCTTCCAGAATGTGTCAGTGACCCGTGAATCCTTCAAGTATAAAAGCATCTACCTGAAGTCCTGAGCCAGTGAGAAACAGGTGCAGATGCTGAGAGATGATCAGGAGGTGATTAGTTCACTGCTGATGTGTGGAACAGACGAGAGGGGAAATGAGGCTGTTACATAAACAACCAGATTTTAAATTCGTATCTTTAGGCACTTTGCAGCCTGTCGCAGGAAATGTGTGTAATGTGTTTATTATTATCTGTTTATTCTACACCATCTAATTAAATTTAAAATGAACAAATGAGGGGGGTCAAGACTTTTGCACAGGAGTTATTTCTCTTACTTATTTTACAGAAGGTGAAATACAGTGTGCAGTAATGTTTGCAGACTCGTGCACGCACACACACACACACACACACACACACACACACACACACACACACACACACACACACACACACATTAATAACACAAATAGGTTCAGAGTGAAATCCCAGAAGTGCGTATTTACATAATAAGTTTCATAGGTTTTGTGCTTTTATTTTAATAACTTTCAGACTTTTTCTAGCCATTTGCTGAAACAAACACGACCGAATGTCTGAAGGAATCATATTTTTTGTTGTCCTCACTCCCCCTCTCATCTCGGTGTGCATTAGGTAAAAGGTTGGTTCTGATATTATTCCTGACCTTTCATATGTTTTTCTTTAAGACGGCTGTTTTCGTCCCCTAAGCAGCGTGAGGATTATATAACGCTGACAGAGGCCTCCGTTTCCAGCACAGCTACGGGGCTCAGACACCAAAAGTGCAGTTTATTCAACAGAAACACAAAAACAGCTACGAGCTAAAGGCCAAAACAGGAAGAGACGGCGCGAGGTGGCGCGTGTGAGTTATGTAAGGTGTCAGGCATCATAAAGGGCCGCGAGACGGAGTCAGTGCAGGTGATGTGCAGAGAGAAAAACAAGCTTTAGACACTCGTTAGCTCCTGCTGATTGACGTATGATTATAAGAACTCTGACACACACCTGTAATGGCCAGCCAAGTGTGTGTGTGTGTGTGTGTGTGTGTGTGTGTGTGTGTGTGTGTGTGTGTGTGTGTGTGTGTTTTATTCTCTTCACTCCACTCCACACCAGTGGTGTCTTTAAACCTGATAATCCAAACGTGAACAAAAGAAAAACGTCTACAGGAAACGCGGTCCGCATCACCGTCCCGTAACGTCACACACACTCTCACACACTCTCACACACACTCACACACACGCGGCTCATCCCAAGATCCTTCTCTCATTTTAGAATCTGAACTTGTGACAAGCAGAAATGTGATTGCTGGTTTTTTTTTTTTTTTTGCAATAATCTTCTTACAGCTCGGGTATAAAACCACACACACCCCCACACACACACACACACACACACACACACACACAGCCCTAAACAGATTTACACTCCCCCGACTCTCGAACACACACCGCCTGTGATAATTAGCTGATGAGTTGAATCAGGAGTGTTAAAGTGCTTCTATAAAATTCCACCTTTTTCTTTTTTTCTTTTTTGTTCTGCAGTTTATTGAAATCATCATGTGATGCTTCTTCACTCTGGTGGAGCTTTTTCACTCCTGCTCATTACAGAATAACTACCATGATGAGCTGAGAAAATGCCAGGTCTCCTCAAACTGAGACTTTTTTTTTTTTTTTCTGAAGTGAGATCGGGGCAATAACCGTAATTTTCTCCTCACAGATGAGGTCAGAAATAAACAGCAGCAATTTCACAGAATCTCACAAAAAAGATTTCACTGTCCGCTCAAATAAAAATGGTTTTCATTGTAAAAGATGATAATAATAATAATAATAATAATAATAATAATAATAATAATAATAATAATAATAAAACACTGGATCTGCTTGTCTGTCTGCGTTTTGCTTTAGGAGATCAGCGACACGGAGATCATGGAGCTGACCCACAGCGCTTTGGGAAGGATGACGGTCATCCGGCAGATTTTCCCGCTCTGGAGAGACAGCGGCGTGAACTGTATGAGGAACAGCCACCGCATCTCGTCTCTGCTCTGCGACCCTCAGGAGGGATACCTGCAGTCGCTCGAGGTCACTTCCTGTTAATGTGCTGATTATTTCTCCACCCTAAAGCCTTTAATGAGGAGTCAGGGAGAGGTTCGCTCGGCTTCCTCGTCTCATCAGCGGCGAGCTGCAGCGGCGAGCTGCGGCGTCAGCAGCGTTTAAGGCTCGGTGCTGCGCCGTCGCCAGCTGTCCTCCAACATTAACTCTCTTCAGCTTTAATCTTACTTAATCCATATCATCACATCGCATCACATCACATCACATCAGATCATATTATTCTCACCGAGCCTCGCCCCGAATCCAGTAACTGAATAACATAAATAAATAAATAAATATATACGGTATGTAGGTACTGTATAAAACCGCTGATCAATACCAGCACGTTAACAAGGGAAAGGTAAATAAACTTATATGCTAGAATAAAAGGGTCAGTGTGCTGTTAAAATCACGTCCTGAAGTCTTTTATTCCTCTTGCACCACAGCCATGTGCCAAAAACATACCGTTTTAAAACCACTTCCTTTTATCACGTGTCGTACAGCAGCTATAACCCGTCGCTCCTTCACCAGCCTGCAGTTATTCTCTCTAATGAGACAAAACACAACTTGTTACTCGCAGAAATGTAAACTCCTTTAAAACCTCTGACCCCGGAGACTCCGTCCATAAGTGACACATGCAGTCACGTCTGTACAGTCAAGCGGTTTGACAAGAGTGTGACATTAACCATTCAGGAATTACAGTCAGTTCATTCATTTGGGAGGCTCATAAATAATGGAACGAATGAATATGAATAATAATATAGTATTCCGGCACAATCCTTTGCAGTCAATGACTGCGTGATGTCTGGAGCCCCTGGACATGACCAAATGGTGAGGCTCCTCCCTCCAGACGCTTTGCCAGGCCTTTACTGCAGCTGCCTTCATGTGCTGCCTGTTGTTGGGACTTTGCGCTTTTAGTCTTGTCTTCAGGAAGTGAAACGCATGTGCTATTGCTGGTGACTGACTTGGCCAGTGAAGAATATCCCAGTTCAGCTTTCACTGTACGTTCTGGGTCATTATCCCTCTGCAGTATGAGGCTGTGTCCTATCAGTTTTTCAGCATTTAGCTAATTCTGAGCAGAGAGCACGGCCCTAAGCACTTCAGAATTCAGCACTCAGGTCATCAAGAAACACCAGTGACCCATTTCCACTGGCAGCCACACACACTTTTGTCCTCCACCATGTCTGACAGATGATGTGGAGCTTTGGATCACTTGGTTTGCACCTGGTTGCTGACTGTATGTATTTACTATTTAAAGCCGTCTCTCGACTGGAGACTTTGACAGTGACACGCCCACCTCTTGGCTAGATGTTATCAAAGGGTTCTTTTTCACCATGGACAGAACTCAGGACTTTTGCAGTTGCTGAGCTCGCCAGTTAATTCCTTCATTCTAAAGAAGGTTTTAAGCACTTGTATAGACACCTTGAATGAACAGTTACCAAATGCAAATGTAACACTCAGAACTACCTCCAGGACTTTTATTTGCTTGATTAGTCTTGGAGTAAGAAGGGATCAGGACACTCCTGGCCATGCATGGTCCTACTTCTCAGACATTTGTTCCATTTCTAGCCCTCAAAATATGTGTCTTTATGAAGATGGCTGTAATTCCTGAATGGTTAAGACCACATTTTTGTCGACGCCTTGAATTAAAAGCCAAAGTCTTGAGTGTTTCATTTCAAATTCAGTGTGGTGGTGTAGAGAGGCCAAGCACCAAAAAGGTGCATCTCTGTTCCAAAATGCATGGACCTGACCGTAAATCACTGGCAAATTACTGCTGGCTAACAGGGATACCAGACTTCAGTACACGCACTTATAGGAAAATAATCGACCTCACCAGAGTCTTTCTTATCAGAACACTTACTGTAAATGAGCATGTCGAGGTGCTGCTTCCTTCTTAAGAAGCCTGATAGTGTTTATTAGAGTCTCAGCAGAAATGAGTTCCTGTCGCAGGCTATGATACAGTGGCTTGATGGCAGCGCGCGGCTGTGAGACGCCTCTCTGTCCTGATTAGCCGCGACTGTCTGAGGTCTGCATGTCAGAGAGCATCTGAGCTTCTTCCTGTTTTTTATTACAGGACTTGATGTAGTTTGGTGCCTGACACACATCTGGGCTTCTGCACTCAGAAAAATATTTAGGCCTAACAATTACGATTTATGCATTTTGATTGCATATAAAATGTCCATCCCTTTGGATTACATATTTCTAGCATAACCAAACTAATAAACTTTATGTGATTCTGATTTGCAACCCAACTTACTTTAAATGCATTTAGATAATTGTTAATAATAAACTCAATTTATTAACATTCATATATTTTTTATTCCTCCCAAATCCCAATGTACAATACGAAAACAACCGACCACCTTGTTTCATATTTTATTTATTTCATACATTTTATGCTTCAAGGCATATTTTAAGAATAACAACCAAAAAAGAGGATTGAAAAAAACAAACAAAAAACAAAAACCAATTGGTAGCAAAACATACTAGCCAGTGCTAGAGATAAGTTTCCTCAAGAACTGTAATTACAAATGTGAAACTTAAGGTAATTGGAGTATAAATAAAGAGAATGAGTCATCAATACTAATACCAGCCACAGTGATATTCATATATTTTAAAGCCATTATATGCACACAAACACACACATTTGGCCCTGGTCAACTATTAATTTTGACCCCCGGCTAAGATGCTAAGGCCTGAACACAGCTACTAGACATTTAGATCGGAAAATAGGGATGTAAATATAAATACAGGAAAAAAACCCCATCCCTATATGTTTTAATTAGTAATACATCTAATATTGGCCAATGAAAAAAATGCTAAGTGGCTAAAGTTAGCTCATATTTATTAAGGCCATGTGCAAGCTAGCTAGTGGACTAAACATATTAGTGTAATACGATATCAACAACATCAAAATGTATATTTACATATGCAGAAACCAACAGATTATGAAGGATGACTACAGATGTAACTTCCCTTAACACGAGGTCACGGTCCAGCTTGTTTCAGTGCAAAATGTTAATGAACGTGTTGCTTCACCTGCTGCTGCTAGCGCCCTCTACCGACTGGAGTGTGGAACAGCGTCATTTCTGCTTCTAGGCAACTCCATTTGTAAGATTCGTATGTAAATCAGCCTCATACAATTTAACTAATTGGATCTTGTTCTGCAGACATTTAAACTAAATTCATGCTTTTAACTGATTAAATTAAATAATTTTCATAATTAACATATTTTAATGAATTGTAAGTAATGTGATTACATAATTTTTGAAAAAAGATTATTTAAATAAAATCAAAGGGATGCAAATACTTAATAATAAACTACCCCATGATTCATTTTTTTGAGTGTGAGCTGTAATGTCTTGCGCCAGGCTTTCGAACCCTGATAATGAGACCAGATAATGCAGATGGGACATCAGACACAGGAGTCGGTGCTCCTCAGTTTGTCCCAGCTTCAGGATTTCAGAGAAACCGTGCAAACACTAAGATTATCCATGTCATGGTTGTTGGTGCCAGATGGGCTGGATTGAGAGTTGTTGTTTTTTTGGAGACGCTGCTGATCTCCTGGGATTTTCACACACAACAGTCCCTAGAGTTTACACAGAATGTTGGGGGAAATCTTACAGCGATATGCAGTGATTACACACATTTTAACTGGTTGATGTGGATCATCTGCCATGCAAGTCCCTGTGCCTGAGCAAATCAGGCCGGGCGTGGCACCCTGTGATGCAGCATGTCTGCATGTGTCTCAGAGGAACTACATTGTAGCCTTCACCCTCCCTGGGTGCGAGCGCTTAAATGACTTGGCTAAATAAGGGAGAAATACACTACGATGTATTAGAACTAGCTACACTAATGTCAAAGCGGCTGTTGTAGAAAATTCATCTTGAGAGACCCTTTGACCCTTTGAGAGAGTGTTGTTCAGAGTGTTTAATTCATAAACCATCTCTTTCTCTTTGTCTCAGGTGTCCAACTTGTACCTGTATGACAGCGTCTTGATGCTAGCTAACGCCTTCTACAGGAAGTTAGAGGACAGGAAGTGGCACAGCATGGCTAGCCTGAACTGCATACGGAAGTCAACCAAGCCCTGGAATGGAGGCTGGTCCATGCTGGAGACCATCCAGAAGGTTCGTCGTTAACTGTTACCCTTAAACCCCTTTACGTCCTATTTCTACTATTGCTAGCTAACGGATTCCAGGTCAGGTCAGAAAGGCTCAAATGAGCTGTAGGTTAAAGAAATGCAGACTTTCTGAGATTTAAATGATTTTTACATTTTAAACAAAAAGTTTTCTATTTGATTCAGTCATGTTCTGCTACACATTCTTCTAAAAGGTCAGATTTTTCCTAGTCGTTGTATTTTTTGTCCTCTAAAAGTCTATTTGTCTCTGACCTTCAGCCTAAACACTGATATCTCTCCCTGAGATGCGTTAATCAGGATAATAAGGACATTAGATATTCATTACCGCGAGGTTTTTTGCAGCGTCATGCTAACCTGGCGGATGTTCCTCTCTCGGCAGGGTCGCATCACCGGCCTCACCGGAGTCATGGACTTCATGGACAACGGATCCAACTCACACGTTCAGTTTGAGATTTTAGGAACGAGCTTCAGCGAGACCTTTGGGAAGGACATAAAACGGGTATGTGTAAAGTAAAATATGTTGGTCATCTATAGTCACAGGCTTTATTTACTTTCATCAAGATTCAGTGAAGATACCTCGTGGAAATTCTGTATGAAGCGCAACACAGTTCTTAGCTAAAGGAGATAAACCAGTGAACGGGATCAGGCCCGCGGTTTGTTGTGTTTGCACAATCAGTTCAAAGTTCTTGAATCTTTCACTAAGATTAGTTTAAATGCTTCATTGAGAACCTTAAAAAACCCCGACTGGGGCAGCAGTAACCAAAACACTTCCCGTAAGAACTTCTTCAACCTTCAGTTCTATAAAATACAAGTACTTGCCTTTGAGAGTCTGATTTGAGATCTTCATTAGGTAACATCATGCAAAACGTCACAGAATTCCATCTCCGGTTCTGTTTGGAAAACTCTGGGTTAAACTGTGATGTGTGTAGACATTTCATTTTATCGATAATGTGCAGGTTTATTGTCTGAGTGCCTAATGTGTGCCAATAATGAAGAGAAGAAGGTGACAGAAACACCTCAGACTCAGACTCTTGCGCAGTAGAGCGCCGT
>JAAGKR010011588.1:8699-18947 GCA_011419295.1 Clarias macrocephalus
ATTTCACTGTATGTTTGTGCACTCAGCAGTAGTAGGGACGCGGCTGCCATTTATTCTGGGAAGAGGGAATTTATTCACTGGTTTTGGTTTAGGGACTCGGGAAGGGACCTGGATTTTTGTAATCGAGCTACTAAATATAAACACCATTTAGTTTATTACTTCGGCCTGGATTCACCCTGAATCTGATCCTCCTCCTGTTGTGTGTGTGTGTGTGTGTGTGTGTGTGTGTGTGTGTGTGTGTGTGTGTTTCTCATTATTTCATCAGTTCATGACTGGATCTGGTTCTTTCTGTCATATCCCACCATTTCCATACAGTTTATAACTGAACCCTGATCCAGTCTTCTGCTGTGCGGCGACACTAGACTGGGACGTGACGCCATATTTAAGTGACCATTTGATTTTCAAGCACAAGAAAGACAACAGTTTTATTATGCAAAGGTTTTCCTTCAGTTAAAAACAACTAGTGTGAGATTTATATCTGCTCATCTGTTTTGAACTACACTAGAATCCCTCATCCCACCCCGCTGTTTAAAAAAAAAAAAAAAAAAGTAAGTTTTTTATAAGCTACTTTTACTTTTGTAGACTTTTATAATGGTAACGTTACTTGTACTTCAGTAAAATTTCACTGAAGTAACAGCACTTTTACTTGAGTACAAAATTTTAGTCCTCTTTCCACCTCTGGTAACATCTGTATTTACATTAAAATACAATAAAAGAAAGTATGCCCCGCCCCCTGATCATCATTAATCGGTGACCCTTAATGAGCAGTAAAGTGCCGCCTCCCCACTCCAAGTGCACCTGGTTACTGTAACCCCTGTTAATTATTATAAGCTCCACCCACAACCTGTACTGTGACTCCACCCACTTTTTACAGAAAGCATGAAGTGGAGCAGTTCTGGATCCGGGACACGTCGATCCGGCAACCCCCCCCCTCCTCCCCCTCCTCCCCCCACCCCCGTGCGGGCCTGGAACAATAGGTTTTATTGCAGAAACACTTTCGAGTCAGTGAAGTTTGAACAAAGAAGACGAAGCACGTCCAAAAGGTGTGAGTGTGCATGTGTGTTGTATTTTTTTTAAATAACACATTTCAATATTTCAACATCCATTCAACATCGTCTGTTTGTTTAACAAGTAAAAATCATCAAGAAGAAGAAGAAGAAAAAAAACATTGCTCTAAAGAAAAGAAATCGAGTCAGGGATTATTCCAAAGAGCCGAGGCTGAGCTGCGTTACTGCTCCGACAGCTGGCCACAGTGAGGAGAGTCACGTATTCAACACGTCGCCTCGCAAACTAATTATAAAAATAGATTGCATTTTCAGGTACATATTTACAGTATCAAACAGAGAGCATGATGGGAAATGAAACACACACACACACACACACACACACACACACACACACACACACACGCTTTCTGAATATTTCCAGTTCCTGTGTGTGTGTGTGTGTGTGTGTGTGTGTGTGTGTGTGTGGACAGTAAAAGCTCTTATTGTACGCATCATAAACCAGACGTTCCGGCTTTTACTGAAGCAGAACGAACAAGGACATGTAGCAGAAAAACCCCAGTGTTTTAGCAGCCGCTGGATTCTGAGTCGCCGCTCACACTGTCGCACTCAAACCGTTTCACACGTACACGGCAAGAAAGGTCAACGTTTTATAAAGGGAGCACGTTACAATTATAATTTAAGTGCTTGTTTTATACGTAAATATTCATATTAGAGACGTAGACAGACTCGTGATTGGTCTCCATGACGACGGAGAACCTGCGCCCCATTTCCACACAAAATATATTTAGACTGAAGAACAAAAAAATGCTGAGACACTGTGTGTGTGTGTGTGTGTGTGTGTGTGTGTGTGTGTGTGTGTGTGTGTGTGAGAGCTTGGAAAATTGCTGCTGCTTACATTATGTTATATAAAAAAGCTAAGTAAGCTAGCTAGGTAGTTAGCTGGCTAATTTTCTTTACAAATGTTGAACTATTTGGAACTAATTACATCGGAAGAAAAAAAAAAGTGCGAACCCAGTTTATTGAGGGTGGTGGGGGGCACTTACTTTTGGAAAAGAGTCTTAATAGTATAAGCAATCACTCCTCTGTCTAAGGCTCTAATATGTAAATGTATCTGCATATTCATCAACACATAAGTATTATACATTCCTGATGCATCAAACTACTCAGGATTGAAATCTTAAAAAAAAAAAAAAATTATTGTAGTTTATTTTTCCTCTCGTTTCACACGTTAAATCAGACGTCACATCCTTGTGTCTTTCTCAGAAACATCCTAAAAAAAAAAAAAGCTCCAAAAACAAATAGATAGATAAATAAATAAATAAATAAATAATGCCGACCGCATGGGGGCCGGTGCTGAATCTTACAACGCGAGGACGGAAGGACATAAAAGTTCTCACGCAGAAGGTGCGAGGAAAAGTCATCCTGGACTTCAGATCGTCTCAGTTTTGTATTGTTTTTTTTTTTTTCATTTTATTCCTGAAGGTTCTGAGCTTCTCCGCTGTAGAGGAAGATCAGTGGCTACGTTAGTGTTAGCGATAGCACATGATGCTGTTCTCAGGTCAGTAGAGAGTCCGAAAACCGGGAGCGAAACAGAACGAGCGTCACGTCACTGATCCCGGGTCAGTGGAAGATTCTATGTGAGAGAGAGGACAGGGCAGGGATGAGGTCATGTGAGTGGACTGAACCGTCCCCAGTTTGTGAGCAGGAGACGAGACCGCCATCTCGGATGAACAAACATTCCATGAAAGAAAGGAGGAGGGTCACATGACATCATGGTGCTGTTTCAGGTCACATGACCATCCCACATCACATCCTCGCCGTTTATTGGTGGACGTCCTGTTGGGACGAAATGTCCTTTGGTGTCTCCACATGTCCTGTCTTTCTGGAGTGTGTGTGTGTGTGTGTGTGTGTGTGTGTGTGTGTGTGTGTGTGTTAAACCTGCACTCCACGTCCGTGCATCTGTATGACTTGTGCTCTGAGAGTCTGAATGGCCGACAGCATCTGCTTCTGATGCTCCAGAGAGGTGATACCTAGACCTAACACATCCCTGCAAACACACACACACACACGCACACACACGCACACACGCACACACACACACACAAGTTCTGTTATCACCATAATAAGACGTCTTCGTTTTTTATTCCTCTTACACACTGCAAATTTTAAACAATTGTCATTTTTTATTCATTAATGACTGAGGTTTTATCTGTAAATGCAGCTCTGATCATTTGAGGCTTTATATATAAACACAAACACACACACACACACACACAATCTCTACACCACACCTAAAATTTGGTCGAGGCCCCTTCTCAGGGCTCCACTTTAACAAACGCCTTGATTACGCATCAGCATGCTTCAAGCAAAATTCAGGTTGGGTATCTGCTCGCTCTTCTCACCAGAATCAGTAGAGTTTAAATAAATCTCTTGATTTTCTGACTTAAGCACACGCTACAAAATCCCAATGCTCCGAAAGCTTAATGTTCACCTGCTTCACGCATTCCAAACCAGCTCTGACGGCTCACTGTCCTGCTGGAACACTCCACTCTCATGATCTGAGGTTCTTCTGAAGAATTCTGAGTTTCTCCTGGTTCTTCATGATTCCCTACACTTTATACAGTACAGTGCACCAAAGTGCTCCTGGGGCCTCACCTTCACTCCTCCAAACACAACTCTGGACTAAACTTTCCTCCAGAAGAAAAGTTTAACTTGCCTTCAGCTTGAATGAGTGGATTCTTGGAGGTTCCTGAGTTGTTCCTTACCATCAGAACCAGCTTTCTCTCAGCTTAGGGACACAGACTTGGGGTCTTCTTCCAGACTTTGTCAAAGTGGCTACACCTCACAATAAGTTGTGCTTAGGTACAGCACACTAGTTAGACCTGGTCTTGGAATCTGCAGTAGTTTAGACAGACTCTGAGAGACGTTCCTGACATGTGTAAACTCAACATCCTCTTTCTCAGATCTGCACTCCTGAGCTCCTTGGTCTTCTCCACTGAACTGTGTTGCTCTATACAGTTTTTTGACCGTCTTGATTTCGGTTTAAGGCTTATGTCACGTTCATTGCAAAGTGTAAAACTCCTTTTAACTTTACGTTATTGATGTTATGGCTGTTACTACAGGACTGATAAAGTGTAAATCCAATCCAAATTATTTTATTAATACCACTGGGGTGATTGTCTGAGGTGGGGTCGAATAAACTTTGCAGCTGCACTACAGTCAGAGCTGCTGTTAAAGAAAATTAACTAACAGTTCCTGACTGTGTAATTGTAACACACTCACACTTTATACACACTTTGAGTTACTCACTGGACGTTCATGCGGGCGACAGACTCCAGGTAGCAGTATCCCGAGGCGGTGAAGTTGTCCTTATAGCGACCCAAATCCACAGCCTCGAGCCACTCGCCTACCGAACTGAACGAGGGGAAAGATGGAAGAGTTCTCTCCGCCAGGGTTCTCTCTGGAAGCGTTCTTTCCATCAGGGTGTTCTCAGCCAGGCTTCTAGCACCTAATGTCCTCTCGGCCAGTGTCCTCTCTGGCAGTGTTCTCTCAGCCAAGGTTCTCTCCATCAGGGTCCTCTCTGCTAGCGTCCTCTCGGTCACCGTCCTCTCAGCTAGAGTTCTTTCGGCTAGCGTCCTTTCAGCCAGGGTTCTGTCGGCCAGAGTTCTTTCGGCTAGCGTCCTCTCTGGCAGTGTTCTCTCAGCCAAGGTTCTCTCCATCAGGGTCCTCTCGGCTAGCGTCCTCTCGGCCAGAGAGATGGAGGACGAGGCTAGTGTCCTAAAAAAAAAAAAAAAGAATGGTTTAGATCATCTTGTACACTCTAAGTGCCTATATAAACGATCAAGACTGACAATCTACAAGAACTACATGGACATTAGAACATAAGAAATCCCCATGCTCCTCATTAGAACACAGATTCCACTACATTCCACTGCAGCACATATTTTTTAAAGTAATAATTAATAATCTAACTATTGAGAGATTTGTTTTATGTACTCCAGTAATGTAATGTATGTTTTATGTACCCCGGACCCTCTGTCCTTCACTTAAGCAGTGTAGCCAATCATAGCGAACAGCGACCTCATAATACCTGTGCGTTAGCGTGGACGAGCCGATGTTGTCCGGGCTGCGCATGGTTTTACTCAGAGCACTGTGGATCTGAGTGAAGCTTGGCCGCTCCGTTCGCTCCTTCTGCCAGCAGTCCAGCATCAACTGGTGCAGAGAGGTGGGGCAGTTCAGAGGAGCTGGCAACCGGAAACCGTCCTCGATCGCTTTGATCACCTACAACACACACAAAAATCAAATGACTAAACCACAAGGGAAAAGATGTTCAGGGGTCATGAGGTCGGAGAACATAAAATTTGCCAAATGTGACATTTAGGACGAGAGTGTCAGGTCAGATCTTATTTACCACATCTGTTACTTCCTCAGTCTGTACTTGGTGTCTTTATTTCTGGTTTTAGGTTTGGTTTGTACGCGCCAGCATTACATTGATGATAAAATATTTTTGATGAAAAGTTCTTCGATACACCTTCTCAATAACTGAAGTTTATTCACTTTGATGTTTAACATTTCTTTGTATACAGTGGAACCTCGGATTGCGAGTAACGTGGTTTACGATTGTTCCGCAAGACGAGCAAAGACTTTTAATAAATTTTGACTTGAAAAACAAGCAAGTCTTGGTTTACGAGTGCCGAGTATCATGTATCACACATGCACTTCTTGTTTTGTCACCGAGCGTCACGTGATCACAACTGAGCCAATGACTTTTCTCTCTCTTGCGCTGCAGAATTGTGGGTAATCGTCTCCCCTGCTGGGTCGTAGTGCTCGTCTCTTACTGGTATAATCAACATCTCCCTCTCTTTTTCAGCGTGTCTCCTATGTGTGCGCGAGCGCATAATTTGAAGCTGAGCTTGTTGGGCCTGAACACCTCTCTCTGTAACTGGATCCTGGTCTTTCTGACCGAAAGACCTCAGGCAGTACGGATCGAGAATTACACCTCCATCACCACCACACTGAACACTGGGGCCCCCCAGGGCTGCGTGCTCAGTCCCCTGCTGTTCACGCTGCTGACTCATGATTGTGTAGCGACACACAGCTCCAATCATATCACCAAGTTTGCCGATGACACGACCGTGGTGGATCTCATCAGCAAGAGCGACGAGTCGGCGTACAGAGAGGAAGTGCAGAGGCTAACTGACTGGTGTAAGGACAACAACCTGTCTCTGAACATCGATAAGACAAAAGAGATGATTGTTGACTTCAGGAGGACACGGAGCGATCACTCTCCGCTCAGCATCGACGGCTCTTCTGTGGAGATCGTCAAGAGTACAAAATTCCTGGGTGTCCACCTGGAGGAGAACCTTACCTGGTCCCTCAACACTAGCTCTTTGCACAAGAAAGCCCAACAACGTGTTTTCTTCCTGGGAAGGCTGAGAAAGGCACAGCTTCCACCACCGATCCTCACCACCTTCTATAGAGGAACTATTGAGAGCATCCTGAGCAGCTGCATCACTGTCTGGTTTGGAAATTGCACCATATCAGACCGCAAGACCCTACAGCGGATAGTGAGGACAGCTGAGAAGATCATCGGGGTCTCTCTCTCCTCTATCGTGGACATGTACATCACACTCTTCACCCTTCTGCCATCTGGAAAAAGGTACCGAAGCATTCGGGCACTTACATCCAGACTATGTAACAGTTTTTACCCACAAGCCATCTGTCTCCTCAACACAAAGAGACTAGACTGATAAACAAACACACACACACACACACACACACACACACACACACACACACACACACAAATCATTCAGACGAACTAAATAACATCTGGATTGAACTGATAAACACACACATGCACAATCACACTGATGTACATCCATCTCAATCTGTTCATACCCACCTTCCTGTGCTGCTCTTCGCAATTTTTGCACAATATTTATTTCACTGCTATTTGCACACGATATTCTTGTC
The DNA here is from genome assembly GCA_011419295.1 of Clarias macrocephalus. Classification (NCBI taxonomy): domain Eukaryota; kingdom Metazoa; phylum Chordata; class Actinopteri; order Siluriformes; family Clariidae; genus Clarias; species Clarias macrocephalus. The sequence continues at coordinate 15,683 of JAAGKR010011588.1, forward strand.
ACAATGTCAGTTGTTTACTGCTGCTCTCAAACTCATACTTTATCAAAAAAAGTACTGTTGTGTTACATTGTTGCGTCGGTCATGTACCTCCTTGTTTGCACATTTGCACGTGCACTTTGTCTATTGTGTATTTTTTGTATAGAAATTTGATAGTTTTTTTTAGGTTAACTTAAAAATGTAAAAATTTGTGTTGTAAATTTATGTTGTTGCATGTATGTAGCACCTTGGTCCTGGAGGAACGTTGTTTTGTTTCACTGTGTACTAACTGTATATGGTTGGAATGACAATAAAAGCCTACTTGACTTGACTTGAAGTACACGGCGCCTGCGCGCACAAACGGAAACACTTATCTGTCAGGATTTATTTTTACTTTTCTTAAAGCTAAAGTGCAGGTTAATTTGTTTTATTTTTACTTTATATATTGTATTAATTATTTTTATGTATTCATTTTTTGGGGCTGTGAAACGAATAATTTAAGTTTTCATTATTTCTTATGGGAAAATTCGATTTGGTTTACGGTGTGTCTAGGAATACGAGCCTGCTTCCGGAACGAATTATGCTCGTAATCCAAGGTTCCACTGTAGTTTAATTGTCTAGACATTTTTATAGACAGACATTAAGAGAGTCCAGAGACAGAGAAAGAGAGGGAGGGAGAGAGAGAGAGAGAGAGAGAGAGAGAGAGACAGAAAGAGAGAGAGGGAGAGAGACAGAGAGAGGGACAGAGAGAGGGAGAGAGACAGAAAGAGAGAGAGGGAGAGAGAGACAGAGAGAGGGACAGAGAGAGGGACAGAGAGAGGGACAGAGAGAGGGACAGAGAGAGGGAGAGAGGAGGGACAGAGAGATGACAGTACGTACATCTTGGCTGCCCATGTCCCAGTAAGGCCTCTCTCCGAATGACATCACCTCCCACATGACGATGCCGAAGCTCCAGACGTCGGAGGCGGAGCTGTACCTGTGGTACTGGATGGCCTCAGGGGCCGTCCATAACACCACACTCTTTCCAGCATGCTGACACACACACACAAAGTTTAGATGCATGCTGCTAAGATAATTTTTAAAAATCCAGCTAATTGCATTCGCACCACGTTTCCTCTGATTTATGAATAATAAAGGTAATTTTGTTTTTTTTTCTCTCCCTCTCACCAGTGTGGTGTAAACAGCCTCCATCTTGTCCTCCTGCAGAGGTCTGAAGCCCGAGACTTTACACACCAGGCTGCTGTTGATCAGCACTTTGTGGGCCGCGAGACGCCGGTGGATGAAGCCCATCTCCGTCAGGTACTTCATCCCTGAGGCCACAGAGCTCAGCAGGTCCACCAGCTGGATCACACTCAGCTGACCTTCATGTTTCTAAACACACACACACACAAAAGGCATTTTCACGTCTCCACCTGGATCCAGTTAAGTAGTACATAGAAAAGGTTAGCAAGAAGCACGTGACAGAAAGAAGAAGAAGAAGGAAGATACTGACATATTGGGACTCCATAAGGAAAACAAACACACAAGCACACATACACGCATGCAAACACACAGACATGCGCACACACACACAAACACACACAAACACACACAAACACACACACCGAGTACTGACCCGTAGAAAAGAATCCAGAGAGCTATTGGCCATACACTCCATCACAATCATCATGGTGTTACCTGCAGAACCAGACACATGAGGTAGTTAGTCCATCCATTTGGTGTGTGTGTGTGTGTGTGGTGTGTGTGTGTGTGTGTGTGTGTGTGCGCGTCCTGGCTGAACTGTGACCTCATGCAGCGCAGTGACTCACATCTCCACTGTTCATCTCCAGGCTCAACTTGCTGAGAGCCACCGACAAGTCAGAGATCTGTGTGTGTGTGTGTGTGTGTGTGTGTGTGTGTGTGTGTGTGTATGTGTGTGTGTGTGTGTGCTGAAAAAAGACTTGTGGCTCAGAGAAGTGAGAGAAAGAAGGCAACGGGCCATTAAGCAGGTGGAGAGGGAGGGAGAGGCACACACATGCTGCGATGGAGAAAACTGACGAGCTGCCGGCGTCTGGACCAAAGCCATGAGGTATGACAAGAAACTCTCTCCATCCTGTCTGAGCTAGCAATTAGAACATCCATTCTCCATCAGAGCAACCACACGGCAGCGGAAACCCATAACTGTTAGACCGTTAGTCCTTCAGAGAGATCTAACCTCTATCATAGTGAACACAGAAGATCCAACTTTACTAGAGCGACCACAGAAGATCTAATCTCTATTAGAGTGACCACAGACAATCTCACATCTGTCAGCATGACAAACAAGATCTTTTCTCGATAACAATGCTCACAATATTTAGATCTGTTCTTCACCAGAGTGACCTCGTAACTGAGAAAATCTACTTTCCATCTGACAAATTATATCACATCCAACAGGCTCTGCTCCTTTATTTGAAGTTCAAACTAATTATACTGCCTCCTGCTGGTCAATCAGCTCAAAGCACCTCTCCACGGTTTGAAGACAACAGGTGGGCGAATAACAGATGGAAAGATTGCAGGTGGTGTGAAGACGATGAAAGGTTTGAGGAAAAGATGAACGACAGGAGAATGATTACAGTGTGGAGAGTTGAGACCAGCTGCATGCAGGGAGCCGATTACTCAAACCAGCCCAAAAATATCCCAGGCTAAAACTTCAGTAAAACTTCTGAATAAATGTCCAGTAACTCCTCCATCTGTAACCCGTAATCATCCAAAGAACACAGAGGAACCAGGATGAGAACTGAAAAACACCAACAACCTTCAAACACTAAATGGGGAGTCTGTAGAACATTGTGTAAATTATCTATTTTTATTTCATGCTATATTAAAATACTTAATCACAGTTTGATACAAATATCTACAACGACTTAGATGATCCTGATCAAGATGATCCCATCAGGTTCCACCATCAAATCATTTCACAAAATTAGATACTTCAACTTTTGATTACTTAACTACATCAGTCTTGTGTATAGCGTTAATTTTTTTTTTTTATCATCAACAAACAAACTTCTGAAGCACCAGAAACCCAGAAACCATCTTAAGAACTCCAGATAATCCTTGTTTTAAAAATGTAGCTCCAGGACAACATTTAAAAAGCTACGTTCAGACACCAACCATATCTTCAGCCCATTGAGAGAATCCAATACTTGTTAGCTGTATTAGCACATTGCTAAACTTTTCTTCTATCATCTCCACAACCAGAATCCATTCAAGGAACTAATGAGGAACCTGTTTTAAGATTGTGGGTCTGGGCCGAAACAGAAAAAAG
>JAAGKR010011590.1:0-18938 GCA_011419295.1 Clarias macrocephalus
ATCTCAATCTGCTCATACCTACCTACCTGTGCTGCTCCTCGCAATTTTTTTGCACAATATTTATTGCTATTTGCACACAATACTCTTGTCAATGTAAATTGTTTACTGCTGCTCTTCCCACTACCTCAATTCATCCTTCATCAAAAAAGTACTGTTGTGTCTTACATTGTTGTGTCTGTCATGTACCTCTTTGTTTGCACATTTGCACGTGCACTTTGTCTATTGTGTATCTTTGTATAATATTGATAGTTCTTCTTTTAGAGTAACTTAATGTAAAATGTATGTTGTAAATTTATGTTGTTGCATGTATGTAGCACCCTGGTCCTGGAGGAATGTTGTTTCGTTTCACTGTGTACTAACTGTATATGGTTGGAATGACAATAAAAGCCTACTTGACTTGACTTGACTTGACTTTTGTTAATAGAATCTGCAAAGCCTCAAACTCCGCACATGGCACTAAGGGGACCCTCCCAGCCCAACAAACAGCAGCTGTTAGAGGTGAGTAAATTGAGTTAAAATTTCAATAATATTTGGTCATTCCACATATAATCAACCGGAGTGATTTTAAGTTTGAATCTCTAAACCAATGCCCAATGCCAGAGTCAACAAATTCACAGTATATTCTGAAATATTAATTAATTAACAGGGTTGCTATCAAAAACAGCAAACTTTAGCCATTATTTAGCAATAGTTTAGGACATAATGACAGAAATAGATAGTTTCTCAGTAAAACATGTAATGTTGAGTATGTATGGAATGATTTCATTTTAATTATTCAAATGTATTTTTTTACACTCCTTGTAATGAATATTTGTCTTGCTGTTTGCTTTTCAAGAATGCCTTTAAAGTGAACGAAGGGAAGGTGAAGGTGTTTTTTCAAACAAAGCTGAAGAATGAGGAGGCGTCAAACCTCTCCAGGCTTCCAGCTGTACACCTCAAGCCTTGTAATAAATTCATATACTCGACCAGTCATACACTGATTGACAGCAGTGTGTCCTAGCAGCAGCACTGTTGAACAGTAATATTGCTAAGTGTTAAAGTGCTTTCATGGTCTGTTTTTTAGTTGTTTTTATGTTTTGCCTTATTGATTTTTTGAAATTAAATAATAACATTAATTGCAATTAAACTACATCACACATTTAGATTATAGAAATACTGTAAGTAATTTTTCAGCTTTATTCAAATTGCGTATACCCGTACATTTTATTTGCAGTACAACTATTATTTTAACTGCAGTAGCTGTTTAATATTAACTGTAGTATTGCAGTATTACTGCATTATATTGCAGAATTATTGCAGTATTACTGCAGTACTATTGCAGTAGTTATTGGAGCATTACTGCAGTATTAAGAAAAAATGCAGTGATTTCGTGTCCAAATCACTGCGTTTCCTGCATATGTTATAAGGGTAAGCAGATTGTGAAATACTTAGACCGGCCCGTCTGGCACCAACAACCATGCCACGCCCAAAATTGCTTAAATCACCTTTCTTTCCCATTCTGACATTCAGTTTGGAGTTCAGGGGATTATCTTGACCAGGACCACATCAGAAGTAACTGCCATGTGATTGGTTGATTAGATAATTGCATTAATGAGAAATTGAACAGGTATTGCTAATAATCCTTTAGGTGAGTGTAAATCTCCATGTGATTTTAAATGTTTTCGGTGATGACACTGTCTATTGTTTTATTCAATATTATTTTTAATTTACCTCTTGTTTGAATTGGAAGGTGGACAAGGTTGACTAGAAAGGTGCCTATATACAGTGGCAAGAAAAAGTATGTAAACCTTTTTGAATTTCATGGTTTTCTCCATTAATTTGGCATAACATGTGATCTGATGTTCATCTAAGTCAAGAGTTTTGACATATATAATATGCCTATAATAATAACAAAACTATTCTGTGCTAGTGGAAAAGTATACTATATAGCCAAAAGTATTCACTTGCCTTCCATTAAATGCATAAGAATTTGAGTAACATCCAATTCTTAATCAATAGGGTTTAATATTGGCCGATCCTTTGCAGCTATAATAGCTTCACCTGTTCTGGGAAGGCTTTCCACAAGGTTTAGAAGTGTTTTTATGGGAATTTTTCTCACTATTCTTTGAGAACGCATTTGTGGACCTTGCTTTGTGCACTAAAAAACAACCCCACACCAGTTTCAGCATGACTGCCCACCAGATAGTCAGATTGTTCCTGATAAGCAAGCTGAGGGCATCTGTGGCAAAGAAAAAACTGCTGAGATGCTAATAGGAAGAAACCTTGAGAGGAACCAGACTCAACAGGGAACCCATCATCATTTTATGATCAATTAATGCAGACAATCGTGAAATTCCAGGAGATCCACATAATATGTCTTGTCACTATAAATGTTGTTGGTCTTTCACCTGCTACTGCCAAGGGGTCGCCACAGCAGACCATCTGCACAACAATTTGGCACAGGTTTTATGTCGGATGCCCTTCCTGATGCAACCCTTCCATGGGAGGCTTCCAGTGGCTGAAGTGTGGGCATTGGCTGGCTTTGCTTGGAACTGTGTGTCATCAACATAGCATGAAAATTAATACCATGCTTATAAATTATGTTGCCCAGAGGAAGCATATAAAGAAAACAACAGTGGGCCTAAAACTTTCGTCACACCAAACTTCACTTTAGTACACCTACAGTAGTATAGTCACCATTTACACCTAGATTTACTTTTAGAGATAACCCATCCACCTGCGGCTTACTCAAATTCCTGTTTTTTTTGCAAGGCAAAGTATTCTAAGTCATATTATCTTATTTTCATGGATAGAAGATACTGCAGGTAGGGCATATTTTCATGATGCAAATAAGCTGCAAAGCTACAAGCCCAAATTACTTCCCTAAAAGCATCCCTAAATAATACATAAAATCTGCCTCTGACTAAGCCACAACTATATTTGTCTGTGACCATTGTATTGGCTTTCCCTAGGACTGCAATCTGTCAGAATATCAAAATGATGGGCAAGATCACCCAAATTGGGACTATGTTTCTCTCAGCCTTAAATTTCCAAAGATGTTTATGGAACTAAGCCTGGAAGTCTTTATGTCTTTAAATCTAAGCAGTGTTCTCCCAAGTTAATTGTGTAGATTAGAAATTAAGTTAAGCAGGCCATGACACTTCCCTTAACTGCGTCATTGTAGAGCTTCACACTCCCATGAAGAGTTGGAATTATGACTTACTTGTTTCAAACCAAATCAGTGTCCTGTTATTCTTTGCAAATTGTAGATGTTTGGAAAAAGAGAAGTAGAGAAGTTTATTGCAAGATAAAATAACCTACCAGTACGACACTCAAAGTATCTTTCAACAGTTAACAGAGCAATGTGTGGACAGTCTTAATTTGCAGGAATTATTGTTGTTCTTATTTTAAGTCGCTTCATAGGTTTATATATATTTAATTTTGTGTGTATGTTGAAGTAACACAAAACCAGGCTTTTACATGTTCTCCAACTATTACAGCAATATGGTTTAAAACTCTTCCTAGCAAAATCACATTTTTTTCCTAAAAAACTCATTACTGCATTAATTAGGGCACATGGTTTCCACAAAACAGGTTAACACCAACCCTGAAAATATAAATGCTTTCTGTACCTGGTCAAGGCCTCAGACCCTTTAAGAATTTAAAGTTTTTCTAGGACTTACAGTTGCAAGAAAAAGTATGTGAACCCTTTGGGATTACTTGAATGGAGTTTTGCATGAATTGGTCATAAAATGTGCTCTGAACTTTATCTAAGTCACAACAATAGAAAACACAGTCTGCTTAAAATAATACTACACAAACATTATATGTTTCCATGTTTTTATTGAACATAACATGTAAACATTCACAGCGCAGGGTGGAAAAATTATGTGAACTCAAAAGCATTATAAAAGCGCGGAGTTTAGTCCAGGGTCCAGAAGCAAAGTAAAAGCAGCGCACTGTGAATTTTATTAAAGACAGTAGCAAGCAAGCGGGGCAATGTGACAAGCCCCTTGAGACTTTAAAAAAGGAGATGCGCCTTCGCATCCCTGCCACCGAAGAGAGAAAGCTGCCCAGCCGACGGACGTTCAGGAGAGACAACCGCCTGTGGCCGCGCCCAGAGAGAGCCGAGAGGGGCCGGTCTTGGCTCGTGTCAGCGGGAGAGGTCGTCATCATGGGAGCATGCAGGTGCGCTAGCTTCGCGTGCTCCACACTGCCCACCGCCGCCTTTCGCCAGCTGCGTGCCCGTATGCCAGCTGGGCACTGCCTCGGATCTGCAAGTGCACACATCCACTTCATTCCTTCCCTTTCTTTCCGTCCTTCCTCCTTTAACCCTTTCCTTCCCTTTTCCCATTAAGACCTCGCCTCATGTCCATGCTTCATGGTGCCGCCCGTGCACATAGGGTCGAACCCCTTACACTACTGTTGGCGGGGGCATTCGGGTTTTGCGTTTGCCTGCTTTACACTGCTAAGTGGCGTTATAACCATTGACAACTGCACATGATACTGTAGCATATAAATTCAGGCCAAACATCGTAATTAAACAAATGCATAATCACAGGACTAAAATTAAAGTATAAATTTAGAATTAAAATGAAATATAGTCATTTTCTTATCTATCGTGAATGAAAGGTGACAAGACGGATTACAGTAACTGGGGCTTTAATTTTTTTTCAGAGCGCTCTGTCACATTGTATTCAGCGAGTAGCCTATTTATTTAGCCAGATTTATGATGAGTTGAGCTCCTATCGGAAAAGGGTAGTTTAACAGGGAAATGGGGACAGGAAGGAGGAAGGAAGGGTGTGCGTATGTAGGTCCAGAGGCAGTGCCAAGCTGGGAGGTGTCCACTTGGCTGGCAATGGATGATGGCTCAACACATAGCTCCCACAGGCCGATGCTATGCCAACAGGCTCCCACAGGCTGATGCCAACATTGGCTGTCGCTCCTCCGGTAACTGCAGGGGTGCTCCTAGCTGGGGAAGAGGCTCTTAATGTCGAATGCAGCAGCCTGTTCCTCTTCAGCGGCTGGATTTCAAAGGGTGGTTCTTGGCGAAAGTGAAAGCGCTGCTGCAGCTTGTGCATTCCTTTAGGCACTGTCTCTTGTGCAGTAATCAAACAGCGGTGCTCAGTCCACCCATCTGTGTTTAACATCTGCTCCTCAACTCCAGGCCCCTTGCTAATTCCTAAAGGCTCACTAGGATTGAGGCCTCCCCTTCACACACCTGCTGAATGGGCGAAAAACTATTTAGGCGCATGCCGTCATTGATCCAGTCATAACAAATGTTAAAAGTTTTCCTTTGTTACTTACAATAGCTTGTGGGTTCATTGAGTTGCTTCTTCAGAGCGTATTTGTTTATCTTTGTTTTTACTAATTATGGTACAATTATTTTTTTATTCTTTCTTCTTTACATTAGTATGGAAGTCAGGTGTTGGCATACTTGGGGTCTTGTTAAAAAAAATAGTTTAGAGGTGTGGACTAGAGCTACTTTGACTGATAAACATTGATAAACTTTTTGAGTTTGCTTTACACAAGATACACTTATGTGAGTCATGCCTCGCCAAAAAGAGCTTTCAGAGGATCTACTGTCCGATAAGAATTGTTGATTTACAGTATGTCACAAAAGTGAGTACACCCCTCACATCTCTGCAAATATTTAGTTATATCTTTTCATAGGACAACATTGCATAAATGATTCTTTGACACAATGAAAAGTAGTCAGTGTAAAGTTTGTATAGCAGTGTAAATGTATTGTCCCCTCAAAATAACTAAAAATACAGCCAACAATAGCTGAACCCATGGCAACAAAAGTGAGTACACCCCTAAGTGAAAATGTTAAATGTCAATTTTGTGTGGCCACCATCATTTTCCAGCACGGCTTGAATTCTGATTCAAGATTGCCACTGGAATCCTCTTTCACTCCTCCATCACAACATCACGGAGGTGGTGGACATTTGACATCTTGTGCTCCTCCACCTTCCTTTTCAGGATGCCCCAGAGGTGTTCTATTGGGTTTAGGTCTGGAGACATGCTTGGCCAGTGCATCACCTTTAGCCTCTTTAGCAAGCCAGTGGTCATCTTGGAGGTGTGTTTGGGGTCATTATCATGCTGGAACACTGCTCTGCGGCCCAGTTTCAAGAGGGAGGGGGTCATGCTCTGCTTCAGTATTTCACAGTACATGTTAGAATTCATGTTTCCCTCAATGAAACGTAGCTCCCCAATGCCAGCAGCACTCATGCAGCCCCAGATCATGACATTCCCACCACCATGTTTGACAGTAGGCAAGACACACTTGTCTTTGTACTCCTCACCTGGTTGCCACCACATCTGAACCAAATAGGTTTATCTTGGTCTCATCAGACCACAGGACATGGTTCCAGTAATCCTGGTTCTTAGTTTGCATGTCTGCAGCAAATTGTTTCAAGTTAAGTCAAGTAGTCAAGTAGGCTTTTATTGTCATTTCAACCATATACAGTTCAGTACACAGTGAAATGAAACAATGTTCCTCCAGGACCAAGGTGCTACATACATGCTAACAACATAAATTAACAACACAACATAAATTGACAACGCAGATTTTTAAATTTTTAAGTTAACCTAAAACTATCAGTTTCTATACAATAAGGACAACAATAGACATCAGACAGCAAAGTGCACGTGCAAATGTGCAAACAAAGAGCTGCATGACAACACAATGTAACAACACAACAATGTTACACGTTACAGTACTGAAATACCTTTTTAGTGATGAGGTATGAGTTGAAGTAGTGGGAACAATTGACATTGTGTCAAAAATATTTTGTGCAAATAGCAAAGTGAAATAAATATTGTGAAAATATTGCAAAGAGCAATGCAGGTAGATAGGTATGAACAAGCGTGTGGTGTATATGTCTTCAATAGAGGGGAGAGAGACCCCGATGATCTTCTCAGCTGTCCTCACTATCCGCTGTAGGGATTTGCGGTCTGATATGGTACAATTCCCAAACCAGACAGTGATGCAGGTGCTCAGGATGTTCTCAATAGTTCCTCTACAGAAGGTGGTGAGGATTGGTGGTGGAAGCTGTGCCTTTCTCAGCCTTCTCAGGAAGAAAAGATGTTGTTGAGCTTTCTTATACAGAGAGCTGGTATTGAGGGACCAGGTGACGTTCTCCACAGAAGAGCCGTCGATGCTGAGCGGAGAGTGATCGCTTCGTGTTCTCCTGAAGTCAACAACCATCTCTTTTGTCTTATCGATGTTCAGAGACAGGTTGTTGTCTTTACACATGTCTGTTAGCCTCTGTCCTTCCTCTCTGACTCGTCGTTCTTACTGATGAGACCCACCACGGTCATGTCCCCAGCAAATTTGATGATATGATTGGAGCTGTGTGTCGCTACACAATCATGAGTGAGCAATGTGAACAGCAGGGGACTACGCACACAGCCCTGGGGGGCCCCAGTGCTTAGTGTGGTGGTGCTGGAGGTGTAGTTCCCGATCCGCACTGCCTGAGGTCTTTCGTTCAGAAAGTCCAGGATCCAGTTGCAGAGGGAGGTGTTCAGGCCCAACAAGCTTAGCTTACTGATCAGGTGCTGGGGGATGATTGTATTGAACGTTGAACTGAAATCTATGTACAGCATTCTGACGTAAGTGTCCTTCTTGTCAAGATGTGTCAGTGCAAGGTGGAGTGTGGTGGAGATGGCGTCATCCGTTGAACGGTTTGAACGATACGCGAACTGCAGGTGGTCCAGTGAGGGAGGCAGCAGGTCTTGATGTGTCTTATGACGAGCCGCTCGAAGCACTTCATGATGATGGGTGTGAGTGCAACAGGGCAGTAGTCATTGAGACAGGACACATTCTCTGAGGACTCTGCCTGTGATGTTGTCTGGTCCAGCAGCTTCACGTGGGTTGACTCTGCGTAGAGTTTTCCTCACATCAGCCGTGGTGAGACACAGCACCTGGTCGTTCAGAGGAGCGGCAGTCTTCCTCACCGTCACGTCGTTCTGCATGTTCATCACTGTCACAGGCAGATGATGATGTCCTGTAGTTGGTGATGGCTTGTATGCCCTGCCACATGCGCCTTGTGTCACCGCTGTCCCTGAAGTTATTGAGGATTCCCTGGGCATGTGCACGCTTCACCTCTCTGATGGCCCGGGACAGTTTGGCCCTTGCTGTTCTTAGGGCCACCTTGTCCCCTGCTCTGAAGGCAGAGTCTCGGGTCCTCAGAAGTGCATGCACATCCGCAGTAATCCACGGTTTCTGGTTGGGTCGTGGGATGATGCTCTTGGAGACAGTGATGTTGCAGCCTCCCTAAACATGTTCCAGTCAGTGTTCTCGAAGAGCAGAGATGGCTCCTGCTGAGCAGATTTTTACCTGTTTCAGAACCGGTTTTGAATGCCTGATGAGTGGTCTGTATGCTGGGATTAGCATAAGAGAGATGTGGTCTGAGTAGCCGAGGTGGGGGCGGGGCTCTGCCCGATATGCGCTGGGGATGTTTGTGTAAACAAGATCCAGCGTGTTATCCCCTCTCGTTGCAAAGTCCACATACTGATGGAATTTAGGAAGCACTGACTTGAGATTTGCATGGTTGAAATCTCCAGCAACAATTAACAGTCCATCGGGTGTGTGTTCTGCAGTTCACTGATCTTAGCATACAGTTTACAGAGCACCTCCTTAGCATTAGGGCTACGTGGAATGTACACTCCGGTAATGAAAACAATGGTTTATTCCCACGGTAAAGAAAAAGGTCTAACAGTCACAATCTCCAGCAACGATGAGCAAAAGCTAGAAACTAGCACAGAGTTCTTACACCATTCCGTGTTGATGTAAACACACAAGCCGCTGCCGCGAAACTTACCGCACAGAGCTGCATTTCTGTCGGCGCTAAACGAGGCTAGTCCATCTAGTTGAATGGCGGCGTCTGAAACTCTGTTGCTGAGCCATATCTCCGTGAAAACAAAGACACAGCAGTCCCTAAACTCACGCTGTGTAGTCTGTTGGAGTCTGATGTGGTCCAGTTTATTGTCCAAGGAGCAGACGTTTGATAAGATGATGGACGGGAGAGCCGGCCCACTAGGGTTTGTTTTTAGCCTAGCACAGACTCCTGCCCGCTTTCCGTGCTTCCGCTTCCTCGCGCACCAATTACGATGTCTCCTCCTCTGGCTACCGGCATCAGGCAACGCCGAGGACTGGAGGCCTGGTTCCCGAAGCAAGCCGAGGTCTTGTAGCTTCTCATGCAGCTCATCTTGAATGAAATTTGCCAGTTTATTGAGTTTTAAAAGTGTCGGGTAGTGGTAAATGCGAACACCGTTTGCGCGGATGTCCATATACTGGGTAAAATACAACACGAAATAAACAAAGTAGCACCATTTTGGCTCCGGAGCGGCCGCTGTGTGCTACTGCCGCGCCGCCATCTTGGATCCATTTTGCGAGCTTTCTTGTGCATCATCTTTAGAAGAGGCTTCCTTCTAGGACGACAACCATACAGAGCAATTTGATGCAGTGTGCGGTGTACGGTCTGAGCACTGACAGGCTGACCTCCCATCCCTTCAATCTCTGCAGCAATGCTGGACGCACTCATCTGTCTTTTTTCCAAAGCCAATCTTTGGATCTGACGCTGAGAACGTGCACTCAGCTTCTTTGGCCGACCATGGCGCGGCCTGTTCTGAGAAGAACCTGTCCTCTTAAAGCACTGGATGGTCTTGGCCACTGTGCTGCAGCACAGTTGCAGAGTGTTGGCTATCTTCTTATAGCCTAGGTCATCTTTATGTAACGCAACAATTAATTTTTCCAGTCTTCCGAGAGTTGTTTTTCCATTAGGTGCCATGTGGAAATTTCAGTGGCCAGGTTGAGAGAATGGAAGAGCTTTTATACCAAATTTAACTCACCTGCTATCTGGTGACACCTGAGACAGTGTAACATTAATAGTCACATGACAAAGTGGAAGGAAAAAGACTAATTGTGCTCAATGTGTACATTTTAACTTAGGGGTGTACTCACTTTTGTTGCCAGTGTTTCAGCTATTATTGGCTGTATTTTTAGTTATTTTGAGGGGACAATAAATTTACACTGCTATACAAACTTTACACTGACTACTTTTCATTGTGTGAAAGAGTCATTTATGCAGTGTTATCCTATAAAAAGATATGACTAAATATTTGCATAGATGTGAGGGGTGTACTCACTTTTGTGACATACTGTACATTAAGCTGGAAAGGGTTACAAAGTGATTTCAAAGACTTTAGAAATTTACCAGTCTACCAAAAAGTGGGTGCAATTAGTCAAAATGACCCAAAGAGCACAACAAAGACTCATCAATGAGGTACAGAAACAACCCAGAGTGACAACCAAATTTTTGAAGGCATCATAGGAACTGGCCAAAATCTGTGTTCATAAGTCTATTTTTGAACATTGAACAAGCAGGGTGTCCATGGCATGACACTACAAAGCTAATCACTGCTTACATTGACAACCTACAGCGGTATTGGTAAAATGTTTTGTGGACTGAAACCTAAGATTGAACTATTTGGAGAGCACAAGCAGCACTACATCTGGTGTAAAATGGGCAGTAAATATGATCATAAACACATACCAAACCATAAAGTGTGGTAGAGGAAACATCGTGATTTTGGCCTGATTTGCTACATCAGGGTCTGGCCAGTTTTGCAGTCATTGGATGAATGATGAAGATGAATTATCAAAAAATTCTGCAGCGTAATGTGAGAATGTCTGTATGGAAACTGGCTGAAACTCTGTAGAAGTTGGGTGATGCAACAGGACAATGACGCAAAACACCAGAGCACCAGAGTCCCCAACAGAATGGCTTCAGAAGAATAAAATCTGCCTTTTGGAGTCGTCAAGTCAGAGAACAGACCTCAACCCAATAAAGATGTTATGGTTGTTGAGTTGAAGAGAGCCATGCACTTGATACATCCAAAGAATATAACAGAGCTAAAGCAGTTCTTCCAGGAAGAATGGGCTAAAAGTACTCCTAAATGATGTTCAGGTCTGATCCACAGCTACAGGAAATGACATACTTCTTCACCATAGTTTATTTTAATGTGTTCTTCAAACTTTGCCTTTATAAAAAAAAAAATGCAGAAATTCCAGCCTGGCTGACATTCTTGCTGTCGATTTTTGAAAATAATGGGATGATATTTCACCCCATGCTTTGCCATTTATGATATATGTCATACATTTTCTATAAGGGAGAAGTGGATCTTGCGATTATTTTGAAGACTTTCGAAGAGGATCACCTTTCGACCTGGTATCTTACTTGTGTCAGGAGGGAAAAAAATGCTTCTGGAAATATAGTAACCAGAACCACAGACACATAGACAAGAGGCGAGGCCTTGCAGGAAAAGGGTAGTTTTATTTGGCATCGCCCTTCTTACATGCACTCTTCCTGCTTAGGCAGATGGATCAGCAGTGTCCCAGCCATCCGCCGTTGCACTATGAGCTTGGACAGGCTCACATTCCTGCTGAGTTCAGTCCTTCCACCTTTGTGCCATGAGCTCGAACAGGTGAATTAGTGGTGTTCATTTCATCTGCCCTTATGCAGTGAGCTCTGCCAGGGGAGTTGGCATTGCTAAGTTTGCATGCCTTTTGAAGAGGATCACATTTTTGCAAAATGATTTCAAACAGTTGACATGGCGGCTCTCAGTCCACTTGCCTTTATACAACAAACTCTAACAGGTGACACGCCAGCACACAATCCACTTGCCTTTATATAACGAGCTCTAACAGGTGACATGCCGGCACTCTGTGTTCTCGCCTTTATCCACCGAGCTCAAATAGATCAATGGACCTTAGACAGTTGAAAGGACAGTACTGCATGCTCAGACTGGTGCGACGAGGGCATAGCATGCTCAGACTGGCATGATAACAGCATAACGTGCTCAAGTTTTTTTGGTCATTAACTCAAGGATACATTTACTTTTTCGACAAGCACCAAGTTCTTATGGTTGTTCACAAGAAAGACATGAAGGATCAGAATTGTTCTTTGTGTTATTTTAGTCACATTATATTTGTCAGTACCCTTGGCTTTAATTCTTGACAGTAGATGAAGGTCAGATCACATTTATGTCAAATTCATACAGAAAAACATGAAATTCCATAGGGTTCACATATTTTTCCTGGATACTCTATATATGTAAAAGAGTTACTTTTAAAAATCTTTGAAAAGTGAAATGATGACTTTTTAACTAGGATTATATGACAAAGATTATTCTTATCGGCAGTCTGAATGATCAAATCTATATATAAAACAGATTATTCTTTTACAGTAACTTTCAAGTGATTCAGATCTGTCCTTGGTGTGCTTTAATCAGTGTCCATCACTGAAGAGATGGACATAGATGGGAACTGGGAATGTACTGTTAGATGTGACTGATGGTCATATGTACTGCAGGAGCAGAGGATGTAACCTAGTGGACAGATGGTGAGGCTAGAAGTCTTATGGCTGATAGTGCAGGGGCCTGGGATGGGCCTGCATACAGATCTGGCCATTAAGAATGCGCGCTTTTTCCCGCGGGATCCCGCAATTTGGCATGCAACATGCCGCGAGATCCCTCAAGCAACATTCCGGAATTTAAATAAATGTGTTGTGCTTCACTGAACATCCGCCAGATGGCGCATGGAAGGATTTTATCTAAACGCCAGACCAAGTGCAACGAAGAATTGTGTATAATTAGTTAGCCTAAAACAATATTGTTTCCAATGCTGAAGCAAACATGAATTTTATTTTGTTTTACAATAATAATATTTTATGATGAATGTGCGTATATGTGCTTCATATTATGCTCATAATGATGAAAAGAGATGCCCTAAATTATGAGGCGCCGTATAGGGCTTAAATCAAACTTCATTTATGCACACACACTGCATGAAAAGAGGTGTATCTGTACTGGGAAACTCCCGTATACAGCATTGATTTTCGGAAGTATCTACAAGTACCACTGACCGTATACACCAAATTCCACCAAGCTAGGATACTTCCGAATTGATACCAATTCGAATGTATCTCGCTGAGGAATCCTTCCATGGTACAGCCATTTGTTGCCATGGCAAATAATCCACTCAAGGATTTTGTCAGGAGACCTTCACACCACAAGCCCCATTAGCATTTTACACCTTTGCACAACTCTGCTCTTCCCTATTGGTTTTTTATCTCTACATTGATTGGTTGTTTAAAAAAAAAAAACACTCCCAAAACCCTGACATCTATTGGGACATTACCAGTCACTACGTTTTATTTAGCCCAACCCAAGCCCTCATAACTTAGTGACTTGATTGGTTATTGGGCAGGTATGTAGATAGACCCTATCCACCCCCCCAGCCCCCCCACTATACATCTTCCACATCCTTTAAAAAATGACAATAGAATTGATTTATTATAAGTCAATAAGATTTTTTAAAATTCAAATCAAATCAAACACTAATATATGTACAAAGCAAAGTAAGAATGAGGGGAAAAAAACATAAAATATGGAAAAAATTAACAAATGTGCATTCATGAAGGTGCAATTAAATTAAAAGCAATACTAAAACAAACATGCACCAGTGCTTGTTAGATGTACAAAATAAATGTCCTTCTAGCTCGGTCCCATTAGATATTACACGCTGACGGCATGGCACACGCAATGACATCCTCCTCATCGGACATCAGCTCCAGCATTGCAGTCTGACACATTTCTCTCTCTGCATCTGTATGAACAGCCCTACACCTGGATCCAGCAACTGAAAATCACACCATACGTTAACCCATAAAAACATTCAGAAAATATAATAATATATAGATGAATTTGTACACTTACTTATCTTCGTCGGTTTTTAGCCCCTGTCTTAATGGAATCTCTTAGCTGAGACTTTCCTGGCCGAGACAAAGAGTATTTCCTCTGAAATGTCTATAGTAAGTACTGTAACATATATATATTTATTTTTTTTTTTTATTATTTTTTTTTAATCAGATAAGTGACAAACAATTAAAATTATTAGAGGGACAAAAATAAAGGGACATGAAAATAAATATAATAACAATTTCTGATTACCCTTTATACACTCAGGGTCTGCATCTGCAAAAGTCATCTTTAATTCCTCCAGCAGATATGTCATCACCGCCTGATCATAGTAAGTTATGTAAACTTTTCTGTGTGGAAAGAGAGTCGTGTCATTAATTACATTTAAAATGATTATGTAAAACCCCATACATAGCAGGTAAAGAAACAACATTCTTACCCAGTTTGTGGATCTTATTTATTTGTGTTGTTTTCTGAATTATGGAGGCTCCTTACAGCTTCTTGTAATGTTGAATTAAAAACACTTTAATACATACATTTGCAAACAACATCGTATAATTCTGATGTGACAAACTGTTAAATAATCTGGAAACCTACAACAAAGCAAGTAACAAAAAGTAGATGTGTAGCCAAGTGCTTAGGCTAACTTGGCAAGGTATAATTTACTACTATATTGTCAGCTAACATAAAGCTCAACTTACCGCAATGCCCGAGTTACGCACGCTCTTCTATGCACATGGCTTGACTCTTCCTGCGGTCTTCTCTCATCAGACTTGCTCTCAAGTGCATCAAGATGCTGGATGGCCTCTTTGAGAAGAGCAGTGTGTGCAGCTTGCTTCTCCTTCAAACCGTCAAGCTGAAGAAACAAAGGCACACCATGGCCAATCCCCCTACCCGGCGATGATAAGAAGGACAGCACCTCTTTCTGCTAGTCACTAACATACAAAAGGCCTTTAAACCTCACAGCCATCACCTCTCATTGCTAGCTGTGAGGACTCCTAGAAAGTTTCACCGATTCCCGTATACATCCACATACATGAGGTATCTGGTCGTTTCACAAAATTTCCTTTGCATTCTACCTTTACAAGCAGTCTGCTTCAGACATCTGGCAAACTTAAAGTTTAGCGGAGATTTCCCATACCATATTTGTCCAGATACAGCTCTTTTCATGCAATGATATATGTCATCATATACATCATATATGTGTATTACATACACATATATGAAACAGTCACATCTATATATACTACTAACTGCTCACACAACTACATATGAAATGCGCGCACACACACCTATGAGACGCGCGCACATATACACAAACTCTCCGTGCACATACACCTGTGAGATGCGCGCACATATACAGTAACTATGCAAATGTCCTGATTCGTGAATATGTCAACATGTCTTCGTTAAAATGTAAAAATGTGTCGAGCACCATCTGAAGACACGAAGGAACAAATATGAACACGAAGTGCTTCGGGCTTTTTATAAAAATAATCATCTGGCTTTTTTACTGTTTGTGTCCAGCATTGAATAATTATTTCATCCATTTTTTGACCACGGCTGGAAATAATAGCTGGAATGTGATTGTGGATTTATGACTGAAATAAAGCTGTTCATCGGCGTGCGTGAACCCGCGGCTCGTACTTTCACTTTATAAAAGGAGCAGACATGCTCCCCCAGAAAGTCATCACCTCTTGCAATAATGCAGATCAAACATACATCACCTGTCCATCAACAAAAAAATTAATATTTAAGCATATACGCAAAATGTATTTCACTTAAACATTACTGATTAAAACAAGGAAAGTAGATGTGCTGAGCTTCAGTTCATAGTGATGCGGACAAACGGTCCAGGAAGGAAACGGGTTTCGTAATTTTACAAAATCTGAATATATCCAGTAAATGTATGAATTACACTCAAAGTATCAAATCCAACTATGAAGTCTGATTTAATTGATACCATAAAACATTTTATTTGTTTCTATTCATGTTTATGTTTTGCTGGCGAAATACATTTTAGGCAGAGACATCTGTTCAGTCTTGTTCATTCTTTTTAACTCCTCAATTCTGCCAATTCCTCCATCAGTAAAACCGGTTTGATAACTTCACACCTATCATGAATGAAAGGTGAGAAGAGGGATTACAGTAACTGGGGGTTCTGTGGGTGTTCACCTCGGAGCGCGCAGTCACGCTGTATTGAGCGAATAGACTAAAACAAAATAATGTTTGCTTCAGCATTAGAGACGATATTGTTTTAGGCTAACTTTGTTAAAAATCATACACTTTTGTATTCTTTGATGTACTTTGTCTTTTTGCACACGCGTGTGCATCTTTAAATTAGAACAGAAAATAATAGTGGGCTGGTAGGCATGTTATTTTTTCATGTAACTTAAATGGCTGAATGAAGTTAAATATACACAATATGTAAAAAATGCTTTACATTTGAGCACTCATGTGTAAATAGCTTTTTCATTGTATATACTCCCATATCATATATGTGTGTCTAATACTGTTTTATTCATATTTTACATTACATGCAGTTTGTAATTTACTTGCAATTGTACTTTTAAAATATAACCTATGTATCTACAGTATATGCATATTTAACTACATCGGCTGTGAATGTGA
The DNA here is from genome assembly GCA_011419295.1 of Clarias macrocephalus. Classification (NCBI taxonomy): domain Eukaryota; kingdom Metazoa; phylum Chordata; class Actinopteri; order Siluriformes; family Clariidae; genus Clarias; species Clarias macrocephalus. The sequence continues at coordinate 16,378 of JAAGKR010011590.1, forward strand.
AATTTGGTCTGGCTTTAAGATAAAGACCTTATTTGATATAATTTTATTATTTAATTAATTATCTTATTAGAAATACAATTCTTATTCTCTATATTATTTTCGAATATAGTCCTTCAGAGCAAGCACGGTGTCAGAAGATTCTGCTTAATCTCTTCTCACCTTTCATTCAAGATATGAGTGAATTTATCGAACTGGGTGCATTGTTGGCAAATAGTGTAGGGGGTTTTAGATGAATTAACAAGACAGAGCGGACGTCTCTTCCTAAATTTTATTTCCCCAGCAAATGAAATCAGACTTCATAGTTGGAGTTGATAATTTGAGTGTAATTCACGAATTTACTGATTATTTTCAAATGCAGATTGACCTGTATATAAACTTGATAACTAGCGAATGCTTTAGTAAAGGGCTCTAAAACAGCGGCAATATGAATGACAATGGAATATTACAGAACGTGCGAGTTGACGCCCATGCACCGATCACTAACCATTAAAATGTTGTATTTGAATTAAAATGCCACACACACACATATATATATACAGGGTGGGCCATTTATATGGATACACCTTAATAAAATGGGAATGGTTGGTGATATTAACGTCCTGTTTGTGGCACATTAGTATATGTGAAGGGGCAAACTTTTCAAGATGGGTGGTGACCATGGTGGCCATTTGGAAGTCGGCCATCTTGGATCCAACTTTTGTTTTTCTCAATAGAAAGAGGGTCATGTGACATATCAAAGTTATTGGGAATTTCACAAGAAAAACAATGGTGTGCTTGGTTTTAACTTTATTCTTTCATGAGTTATTTACAAGTTTCTGACCACTTATAAAATGTGTTCAATATGCTGCCCATTGTGATGGATTGTCAATGCAACCCTCTTCTCCCACTCTTCACACACTGATAGCAACACCAGTATCCGTAGTTTCAGGTGCTGCACATCTCGTATCTTCACACCATAGAGAATTGCCTTCAGATGACCCCAAAGATAAAAGTCTAAGGGAGTCAGATCGGGAGACCTTGGGGGCCATTCAACTGGCCTACGACGACCAATCCACTTTTCAGGAAACTGTTCATCTAGGAATGCTCGGACCTGATACCCATAATGTGGTGGTGCACCATCTTGCTGGAAAAACTCAGGGAACGTGCCAGCTTCAGTGCATAAACAGGGAAACACATCATCATGTAGCAATTTCAAATATCCAGTGGCCTTGAGGTTTCCATTGATGAAGAATGGTCCCACTATCTTTGTATCTCATATACCACACCATACCATCACTTTTTTTGTTCCAACAGTCTTGGAGGGATCTATCCAATGTGGGTTAGTGTCAGACCAATAGCGGTGGTTTTGTTTGTTAACTTCACCATTCACATAAAAGTTTGCCCATTCTGCAAATTGTGTGCGCTGATCTGGGTCATCCTCGTTGAGATGCTGCAATAGCTGGAGTTTGTAAGGGTGCCATTTGTGAGTAGCTAATATCCGCCGAAGGGATGTTCGACTAATGCCACTCTCCAGTGACATGCAGTGAGTGCTACGCTGTGGGTTCTTGCTGAATGAAGCTAGGACAGCAACTGATTTTGTTCATTAGTGACAGTTTTCATGCGTCCACATTTTGGCAAATCCAACACTGAACCAGTTTCACGAAACTTAGCAAGCAGTTTGCTAACTGTAGCATGGGAGATGGGTGGTCTCGTAGGGTGTCTTGCATTGAAATCTGCTGCAATGACCCGGTTACTGCGTTCACCAGATATCAACACAATTTCAATCCACTCATCACGTGTTAACCTCTTCGACATGTCAATGGCTGTGAACAAAGAGAAACTTGTAAATAACTCATGAAAGAATAAATTTACGTTAAAATGGCCGACTTCAAAATGGCCACCATGGTCACCACCCATCTTGAAAAGTTTGCTCCTTCACATATACTAATGTGCCACAAACAGGACGTTAATATCACCAACCATTCCCATTTTATTAAGGTGTATCCATATAAATGGCCCACCCTGTATATATACATACATACATACATCTCACACACACACATATATATACAGTACAGACCAAAAGTTTGGACACACCTTCTCATTCAGCGAGTTTTCTTTATTGTGTTCTTTATTGTGTTCTTTAGCCCAAACAAGTCCTTCCTGCTTGTTGCCTGTCCTTAGCAGTGGTTTCCTAGCAGATCTTCTACCATGAAGGCCTGATTCACACAGTCTCCTCTTAACAGTTGTTCTAGAGACGTGTCTGCTGCTAGAACTCTGTGTGGCATTGACCTGCTCTCTGATCTGAGCTGCTGTTAACCTGCGATTTCTGAGGCTGGTGACTCGGATGAACTTATCCTCCACAGCAGAGGTGACTCTCGGTCTTCCTTTCCTGGGCCGGTCCGCATGTGAGCCAGTTTCTTTGTAGCGCTTGATGGTTTTTGTGACTGCACTTGGGGACACTTTCAAAGTTTTCCCAATTTTTTGGACTGACTGACCTTCATTTCTTAAAGTAATGATGGCCACTCGTTTTTCTTTACTTAGCTGCTTTTTTCATGCCATAATACAAATTCAACCTCTTT
>JAAGKR010011591.1:0-18936 GCA_011419295.1 Clarias macrocephalus
TTTTTCAACATATTCTTCAGAACAAATGAGCCAAGGCCAACAAGTATCAGACTGAAATAAGAATTTATTTGTTTTTTTTCTTTTCCATTTTTTTCACTGTAAAAAACATACTTCAAAACCCAGCACTAAAACCAAGTTGCCACTGTTGGGCACTTAAACAAGGCCCTTAACCCTCACTTATTCAGATGTATAATGAGATAAGAATGTAAGTTGCTCTGGATAAGGGTGTCCCCAAATGACGTAGCCAGCCATTCACAGAAGTTACAAATCTTTAGTATCCAGGTAAAATCCAGTGAAGTATCAATAATATGATCTATATACAAACACTACTAGTGTTCTTTTTTTTTTAATTCTATAACTTTACACAAAAGTTGAAAACAGAAGGAAAGGAACTTGACAAACTGATACTGTTAATACTCCAATATCAAGAAAAAAATTGCACATCCTATTCCATGTTGAATATGTGCTGACTGACAGGAGATGTTCCTACCAACTACTTGATAGTACTGTAAGTTGCACATATGGGCGCCGTACGACCACCATAAGACAACAATTTTCGTAAAATCGACTTACCGTATGTAGGCTGTAGGAAGGTCCTAAGGCAACCTTAAAGCGAATGTAATTACCTTATGGCCACCGCCTGTAAACATTAGACAGATTTAGATATATGTTCCTCAAATTAACACATCCGGTTCCCTTTCAGTCACTTCACCTGTTCTAGCTGAAGACACTTTTAGTCACACAGTAAAAGAACGCAACCTGTGATTAAGTATGTGTAGCCCGGCCTATACACATACTCTTCAGTACCCCTAGGAACACCTTATTTACAGTGATTGCTAGCTGCTTCTAGTTAACTCTATATTGGCAGTGCATGGGGGCCTTGGCCAGCGAAGATGTAGTATGCAGTGATAGCCAGTCAGCTAGCAGAGCCATGGAGGCTATGGAGTATGTATACTTATCTTGATGGCTAAGGGTCTTTCCCAGAACATGGTTGCAAGGATTCAAAGTGGTCAGAATGTATCCATTATAGATTTATATGCTTGAAAGTGTTGGGTTTTTGAGCAGTGGTGTTAGGAATATAATGTTCTTCCATTTCAGTGTCAGTGGTGGAGGTTTTGTCTTTTCTACAGGAGTAGTTGGAGATGTGCATTTATGTGACCAGTTGTTTGTCTGCCAGTCCAGTGAAGTGTAAGGCACTATCCAAACAATGAGTTTACCACCAGATCGTGGATGCTTTCTCCCTAGATTATAGCAGCAGGGATGTCCTATTGCCTCAGGGTGTGAAGGCACATACAACCGGGGCTGTGGCAACATCATGGGCATGGTTTAAAGGGATGTCTGTGGGTGACATTTGTGCAGCAGCCAGTTGGTCTTTACTGTAAACTTTTGTCCGGTTTTGCCATCTTTATGTAATGGCCCTCTCAGTGGCTCACTCTGTCCTCGCTGCAGGTCCATGATGCGCTAGAGTAGCTTTATTCTTGAATTTAATGGCTGCTTGGCGAGGTGTGAATTTATGTCCTATACAATATGTAGTACAGAGTGAATCAACTGAAAGGGAACCTATGGGTATGTTCCCTGATGGAGAGGAATGATGCACAATATCTTGCTGCCCTGCATCATAGCTGAGCTTGGCAAAGAGCAGCATGAGAGGCCGTGATATCCCATACAATATGCATTGTACACATATTGTCCGGTAGGTACTGGGTTTAATAGGTGCATCACTTCATCCACCCCTTTACTTACCTTGATGTGCCCATCATCCTGGAACAGGGTAAATCTAGATTCATCATAAAACATGACCTTTGTCCAATGTTCCACAGACCATTCTTTATGCTCCTAGCAAATTGATTAGCCTCTATTTGATTTCTGATTTGCCTCATTACAGAGTAATTTTCTTAAGGCTACACAGCTGTTTGGTCCCAATCCCCTGAGTTCTTAGCATAGTATGTGTGGAAAGTTTTTATATTTACTATTAAACATAGACATGAGTTCTACTCTTTCATTTCACTAAGCATTTACTGTAAGTGTTCTCTTCTGATCACATTTGTCCTTAAATATGATGGTTCACCACTACCTCTCTCTAGGTTATAATAATGTGTTTTACAATTTTAAACCCAATTTTTTTTCATAGTTTATTTCATCTCCTTTGTTCTTCTTTGTTTCTTTATTCAGGGCAATAATTTGACCTTTCTGAAACAGAGTAACATTTTTGCCATGACCACAATATATGTCTTCTGACATGGTTGTTTAAGAAATGAAAATGTCTGTACATTGAAGTACATTTCATACACTGGAAGACTTGAAACCAGTCTCTGAAAATTTCCTGTCTGTCTGTCCAGCCAGATTTTGTCAAAGCATCATGCAAAACTGGCTGGACATAATTTGATGAAACTTTATCATCCTGCATCATAAATTAAATGAAAATGTTGAGTAGAAGTTATAAGCAGTTGTGTGCCAGATAATGTCACAGAATCTAGCGCTTTTTTCCCCAAATACAGAACTAACTTGGAGGTAGAGGTGAGCGTGGCTATACATGGCACTCAACAAGGCAATCAACACCGTAGTTTCCAATGTACTGTATGGACAGAGTATGTGGAAGACACAGAAATTACAAAAATCCTTAAGTACTGTAACAGAAACAAAAGCACAACACAGCATGAATTACTTCAAAAAAAAGAAAAAAAAAAGAAAAGTACATTGTGAAAACTGAACCTTCAAAGATGAATGGACAAATAAAAGTATGCTTATTCATTTGGCGGAAAGTTTAAAACCATTTTGTCTCATATGTCCCGAAACCATGGCGTGAGTAACAAGCAGTGATGTGATGCACCACTATGAGATTAAAAAAAAACAAAAAAAAAAACATGGTTTGTTAAAGCAAACATATATGCAGCAGTGCAAGCTTGTACTATATACATGTACATGAATTTGAACTAGTCTTCCTGATCAGTTTGTGTCATTTTCTGGATGTGGGATAGCAATAGTGTGAGTCTACTGGCCACAAGGAAGGTATGGGAGATAAGCAGTTGTGGAAACTTTGGGGGAGGAAGGGTGTCATCTCTACACTGGTTGGGTAAAAAGTACCAGGCTGTGGTCTGATCTACTAAGGGACAGGGAGGGCGCTCGAAGGTCTGGCAGTTAATGAACTGAAAATTTTTTTTGTTGTTGGTTAAAGTCTCCTGAAAGCATTTGGATATTGTAATTGTAATTTAGTTTGATATCTTGATATTTTGATATCTTCTTACAACTTGTACTAGCCTGTAGTCTCTATACTGACTAATAAATGGTGGGTTTGAGTCCAGGATTAACGCATGCAACCAGGTTTCATTAACTCCTGCTACAATGTTTCAGTAAATGACAGCATGTTTCACCTGGTACAAATAATGTTAAAAATTCTTTGAACATTCTTTGGACATTGTCCATACTAGGTGGAAAATGCTGAATAAGCAGAGTGTGCAAGAGAGTAAATACTACCAAAGGAACATGAAAAAAACATGGCACAGTGGAAGGGAACTAACTATATAGCTACTAATACAGTGACATTTTGAAAATGATTTGAGGTTGATTTCGACTTTTAGTTTAAAACCCACTTTAAAATAAAGGGTTTTTTTTTTCTCAAGACATCTTATTCAAATAAAATTGATTTTAATGAATGAATAAATTAATGAGTCAAATTCTATTGTAAAGTTTTATTGTTAAAGTGCTATACGAAAGTGCTGCGCATTTCTAAAATAGCTGCAGACATAGAAACACACAATAAAAACAGGCAATAATAAGAAAAAGAAAGAAAATTCAAATAAAACAATACACAATAATAAAAGGTATACCCTTATTGTATAAAATCAAAGCAAATAAAACAGTAAAACAAAACAAAAAATAAATGAATTAATGATCTTTATTGTCATTAAACACACATAAATATCTCTCACTGGTGGATAAATTATAAAAATATAAGAAATAATAAAGAATAAAGCGAGATGAGAGGGAAAAGTGTGCTAAAGTCTTATTCCTGTACTCATTGTCCTGATAGTTCAGGCCACAGCTCAAGGATAAAAGCTGTTTCTTAGTCTGCATGTTCTAGTTTAATTGTTCTGAACCATTTGCTGAATGGCAGCAATTAAAAAAAAAAAAAAAAAAAAGGGTAACTGGAGTGTGTGCTGTCTCTGCTTATAATGTCTGTTTTCTTTATAATTCTGTTTGCATAGATTGAGTCAACTTGCGGAGCTCCATCTCAGCGATGCGCTGAGCCACTTTCACCACTCTGAGCCGGCCTCTTCTCTCTATAGCAGTGCAGCTGGCATACCGCCCCATTGACAGTTCATCAAAAGGAATTCAATTGTACTCAACAGCACTCTCTGAGAAAGTATGGCCTGCTTCAGCTGTCTGAGAAAAAAAGAGCCTTTGTTGGGCCTTTTTAATAAGATGGGTGGTGTTGGCAATCCACGTCAGCTGTTGGATGGTTACAAACTTGGTAGCAAGAAATATTGGGTTCTCCATAATCTCCACTTTTTTTTTTAAGTGGGTGGTGTTTTCTGTCCATTAACTTTCTAAAACCAATGACCACCTTTTTTGTCTTTGAGGTGTTGAGGACCAGGTCATTGTTCTTACATGAGATGATAATCAGATGATCCACCTTCAACCTCCATCCTCGTCCTCATTTGAAATTAGACAAACAATTGTGGTGTCATTTCATTATGGAATTTTGATGCACAAGTAGGGGTACAGTTATGTTTGAACAGTGTGTAGAGCATAGAGCTCATCACACAGCCCTGTAGAGTTTCTGTATTTAGGCTTGAGGTGGAGGAGATATGTTTTTCCTGACACTGACCTGCTGTGGGCGACCCATCATCATGTCCATTGACCCTGAAAATAAAGAGAAACCTAGGCCTAGAGTGTTCACTTGCTTGACCAGTTTGTAGGCTACAAACATAAAAAATAACTCTATGGTTTCTCTAGAAAGGCAAAGGTGGAGCAAAATTTGTCCAACTGGCAAACTCGTGCTTGTCCTGGTCAGGAGGGATGATAGTTCTGACATGTGCAAGTACAAATCTCTCAAAGCACTAAACCATTATCAGTGCCAATGCAACAGACCATTAGTCATTAGTCAAAACATTTACATCAGACATGTTTTGAGTACTGGGATGATGGTGTATGATTTAAGGCATGCAAGCAATCAGCTTAAACACTGAAAGAATTAAACATCAAACAAATTGTAAAAGAAGGTTGGATATATCATTCAGCTAACTAATCAGCACATGCTTTCAGTGCCCAACCAGATACTCTGTCTCAACCAGATGCTTTGTGTCTATGGATACCCTGTAATAAAGTCCTCATCTGATGCTGATGAAGAACTAGTGTGGGATCATTGTTAGCCAGTTCAGTGACTAGGGCAGCTTTTCCTCTCTTGCTGTCAATGCAGACAAAAACAGTTCAGGGTATCAGGCAGTGTGGCATCATCATTATTTGGCAGCAGCTTATTGTTTTTATAGTCAGTCAGCACCTTGAAGCCATTGCACATACTGTGGGGTTTATTGTTCCTGAATATATTTACATTGCGCTACAATGTAAATGTTCCTGATGCCTCTCTGAAGTTTTTCCCCATGCGTCGCTATATTCTTGTTTGTCTACTAAAGGCATCTAAAGGCAGCAATCCTTGGGCAGTTTCCTTACTCTGCTGTTATAGCATGGTTTCTGGTTAGGAAACAGTTTATCATCCAATGTGTTGTTGCAAAAGTGCATATGAGGTCTGTCCAGTAAGTATCCTGCCATGTAACATGAAAAAAAGAGACATTTATTGAAGAAGATCTTTCAATAGATTCTCGACCATCTTTGAAGCATTTGTGCTGCATTTATTGCATCGTCTCTGAAAGCCTTCTGAAACAACAGAATAGTTTTCTGCAGAGGAAGGTACAAAATTAATGCAAAATTTGATGCAGATTTGTTGTTCTAATCGGACAGTCATTTTTGAATGCAACAGCCACACTGTTCACATTGTTCACACATGTGCATTCCAGTCCACTCTCAATGGCTGTGAGGTTACATCGATGTCGCACAAACTCGTCCTCGCTATATTAACAATGGCTGGACTTTTTCTGGACAGACCTTGTATATCCTAATAGTGAGCTAGTTTATTCCTCAAGGTTCTTTCCTCCTGCAAAAAAAAAAAAAAAACTCCCAATCTGTATTTTCAAAACAGTCTTGAAATATTAAGCTGGTCTCCTCACTCCATGTTTGTATTTGACTGTTTGATCATTGGTTTTTCTATATAGCTCCATAGTCTGTAAACTGAGGTTAGAGTGAGCGATGCATAATATCTACTGTATGGGGGGATTAAATTAGTAAATTCTATGATGGACTCTTTGTAGTGTTCACAGATCAATAATAACTGAAATTAATCATGTGTCACCTGAGCTAATGTTGCTGTTTTAGTCAGCAGAGCAAAACACAAAAATATGTGAAAGAGAAAGCCAAGCTGCTGCAACCACTAGTGCAGCTAGAGTTGATTTCAGCTGTAAGGTGTAACAATACAAATGGATAGGCAAGTGGGTTGACAGCATTCAAACATCTCAGTTTAGCAAAATCCTTTATATCTAAGACCCATACAGACCTCTGTCTTTAACGTAGAGAATCCTATTTACAAAGGCTTTGATTGAGCCTAGACTTGAAAACTGATGCTGTGTCTGAATCCCAGGCAGCTGTCACATATGGGCCAGTTAGTTAGAAGATTTGCTCTTATTAGCTAATGAGATGCTTCTACTGCTGCTAAATTGGTCTAGCTATGAAGGCTATGAACCATTTCCTACTATGACCAGACAGCTGTTGAGTACTGCTGCTTTTTTAAAGGTATGATATTTTTCCCCCGTCCTAATAGAGTATGGGCCTTCCCACAACAAGGGGGTTTGGAAAAAGGCAGATGGTGATGATTTGCCTGGTTAAACCTCCAAATTGGGAGTATCAGTATTAGGGTGCATTACTGGGACATGAATTAAGTTCCACTGTTGGCAGATTGTGTTTTCTGTCCCCTTTATCTTGTTTTAATAAAATCTCACTTCCCACCGGTTTCACAGAATAGCTCCTCATTCCTTCTCTATCTATTTTTCTCCCTTTCCTTATTCCTTATTCTCGCTATTTTACCAGATTTTCGCATACTGTTTAATATGATTGTCCTGCTTATAGATGAATGATTTTCTAATAATATGCATTCCAACAATCGTTTGTTCATATTAGCATTTTATAATTGTTAATACACATAGTGTATATTTAATAAGATGTGTTAAAGATGTTACCTGTTATCATACACATTAACAGCTTCTGGATGAGTTTTTAAATGATTATTGTTCTTGTAAGAAAAACACATGTCATTTAAGCACAGTCATGTGTAAAACGTAGTACACCCTCTTTTAATTTTACAGTGGAACCTTGGATTACGAACGTAATTCATTCTGGAAGCAGGCTGGTATATCAAAATACTCATAAACCAAATTGTATTTTCTCATAGAAATAATGGAAACTCAAATTATTTGTTCCACAGCCCCCAAAAAATAAATACATAAAAATAATTAATATAAAATATAAAGTAAAAATAAAACAAATGAACTTTACCTTTAAAAAAAGTAACAATAAATCCCGACAGATAAGCGTTTCCGTTTATGTGCACAGACACTGTGTATGTGTGTGTTGTGTATGTAAAGACATGTACACAGTAAAGACCCCCCCCCCCCCCCCGCACGCTTTTTACGTTTCACAACACACACACACACACACACACACACACACACACACACACACACACACACACACACACACACACACCGGAAATATTGTTTTTATAGGAAAAAAACAAAAACAAAATAATGACACTCGACTGTGCGCAGATTAACGGAAACATTGCTTTAAAGTAAAAACAAAACAAATGCACCTGCTCTTTAGAGGGCAGAGAGCAGAAAGTGTATGTGTCTGTGTGTGTCTGTGTGTGAAGGCAACAGGGGTGTGTGAAGGCCACGGGAGGGGCGGGAGCGCATGTGTGTGTGTGTGTGTGTGTGTGTGTGTGTGTGTGTGCGTAAGTGCACGGTGTCAAATGACGTGCGCACACTGCAGACTGAAACAGACAGAGAGAGAAAATGTATCTTTAACCTCTCTAATGAGACTTGCTTTATACATGCACTCACACGTGTATTATAATAAACAGTACACCCGCGTTGTACACACACACATACAAACACAAAATAAAAGATGTTTTACGCGCACACGCGTGGTCACAGTGTTATAATAAACAGTACACGCGTGCACTGATGTTGATTATACCAGTGAGAGATGTGCACTAAGACTCAGCAGGGAAGACGATTACCCACAATTCCGCAGTGCAAGAGAGAGAAAAACCATTGGCTCAGTTGTGATCATGTGATGCTTGGCATCCAAACAATAAGTGCATGCGTGCTACATGATACTCGTAAACCAAGGTACTCATAAACCAAGACTTGTTTGTTTTCGAAGTCAAAAATCTTTGCTCGTCTTGCAGAACACTCGCAAACCGCGTTAATCGCAATCCGAGGTTCCACTGTATGTGGTTTTGTGTGCATAAACATAATAAAAATAATCTGATCATAGCGGGTCTAAATATTAGCCAACTACAAACTCAGACTAACATCAAATAACTTGTGCCATAATGTCATTATTATAGAATGTGCCATTTCTGCTCCCTCTGCAGTTTACTTCTCAGGGACCTACTTGTACCACTTCTAATTAACTGGCTGGGTTACCAGTTGAGCAGCAGAAATTTCCACTTTGCCATGGATCTCTCCCCTCCACCATAATCACTGTCTTCAAAGCAAAGCTAATGTGCTTTTTTTTCATATGCCATACCTTTCCCCTATGCTAGGTAATTTGAATACAGTCATGTTCAATGGTAACCGTAACTTTGAAATTAAGGAAAAAAAATAGATAAATAAAGTAAAGAAGTCCTTTTTTGTTCAAAACCTGCTGGATTCAGCTAGGCATAAGGTCAAGACATCTGCAGTACTCTGATGTCGCTCCCACTGATCATGTACAGAAATTTGCCATAGAAGTTGAAGGAATTAATCCCATCTTGTTACGTAACATGACTTTGTTTGCTCTACCAAGTTGTGGGGAAAGGAACATTTTTAACAATTGAATATATTTTTGAAAAGTAATTTAGTAAGTTGAATATTTATGCATAGAATTTTAAATGCTCGAATTACATTTTTCTTTGAAATATATAACCACATTAAATTGCCGTGCCAATTTCAAGCACTTGTAAATTCTGTAAGGCTTTTTTCCATTCAGATTAAATTGCAATGCAAAAATTGTAAGAAAATTCAAAGAAAATTTTGTCCAGTTCATGTAATTCACTGTGTTATTTTGCTTTGTGGAATTTTGGCACTGTTATATCTATTATGTCTGCCCCTTCTGCCACTGAAAGATGGCATTCCTGACCCAATAGGAACATACAGTATGATTTAAAAAAAAATCTATTACTGTATGGCTCCGTCCCACCCGTCTCACATTTATTTTACCCTATTTGAGTGGTAGGACGAGAAGTAAGTGGTAAGTTACTTCTGTATTACTTAATGTATATATGAATGGCTGGATAAGGTTGTGTATCATGTACATATAGGACTACAGTATTTTTCTTTTGGCTGCTCCTGTCAAGGTGTCGACTTCGCACATAAATTGGTACAGGTTTTACATTGGATGCTTTTCCTGACACAACCCTACTATTTTATACATTTTATACAATGTATGATATTTTACTTTAAAATGTAATAGAAAGTTCCTTAGTCTAAATAGTCTCCTACAATACAGCTATCTAAAACATTTAATTACATAGAGTAATTAATTTCATTTACGTCCTTCCCATCGGTCTTTTTTTTTTTCATGTCATGATGTCTGGGCAGTCATGATCTCAGCCAGTGCAGAAAGCCTAGTGGGAGAGCTGCAGGATTAGGTTGGTGTTATGTGGAATCACAACCAACAACCTAAGGAAGTACCAATTCAGAAGCTCTCATTCCAGGCCACTATACAGTACCCCCTCTTGGGAAGTGTCACCAACTCTGCGTCACCTCTAGTTTAACACTAGAACTTTGCCCGCTGATGGTAAGTACAGTACGAATCATGCTCCTCCTTTTTGACGCAATGTTCATTGCTTTTTGCACTTTAGCTCTCCTCACTTTCTATAGAAAAGGCATACTGTATATCATCTCACTGTTCATGCCAAGTCTTTTGCCAAAGCAATGACAAGAGTTTTTGAGAGTTCTGTGACTGTGAGGAGGCACCATGACGATTATTAAGCATTACTCAAGGATGAAGAAGTGTGGACGAGTATGCAGTGAAATTCAGAAGAAATGCTGCACAAAGTAAGTCAAGGTGTCAAGGTTTCTGTCCCTCTTTAAAGGACGAGCTCACCACTTGTGACCTGCCTGAGAGTCTGGAGGGACTCTTCTCGTTAACTAAATGACTGACGACTCCAGGAGAGATATACTGAATGAACTAAAGAGGCACACAATAGGAGCTTAATGTCGATTTTGTACTGCTCTTCCAGTGTGCCACCCTAGTCAATTCACATGCTGCTGCTGCTTTCTGTATTCAGGCCCCCTGCCTCCAGCCAACCCTCAGCTTCTGAACAGAAACTCCCAATTCTCAGTCTTGTACTTTTAAGTTACTTGCATTGTCCTATTCATATTTTACAAAAAAATATCTAAAAACTTCATGTGATATCTTGTATTTGGGTCCTTTTAAGTCTTGTTACACAGTATAATCTGTGCAAACACTACATCAGCTCAGACTGAAAGGAACAGGTCTTTACAACAACCTCAAAAGAGCAGTTATGAATTGAGTTCTGTGAATGCAGGAGGAAATAAGCTATTCTCAAATTGTTTTAGTTATTAACTATCTGAATCTTTTGTTGGATATGGCCAAATAACATTTTGACAAAAAATCTTTTTTTATGTTTTTAACAGACAGGTTATTATTTTAATGTACAATGTTATGTTTAAAAAAACTCCTGTACTGTCCATTCGTGCTTCTTCTTGGTGTGAGAGTCATTATTAGAGTGCAGTTTTTGCTGTATCAGCTGAGCTGCACCCTCTTTATTTTATATGTGATCTTTATTCTGAGGAAGTAGAATACTGGTTTTCTTGATGTTTTCTAATGTTAATTTTGTGTTCATATGTTTTTTTTTTCAAACTTCCCATTCCACATTTAGTGTCCCAGATTTACTGCTGTTATAATAACCTCCATGATTTTAGTAAGACTTTTCACTAGATTTTGCATTGTGGCTGGGAGGATTTGCTTATTCAGCTGCAAGAGCATTAGTGAGGTCAGGCACAGATGTTGGGTGAGGATTCCTGGGATGCAGGTGACGTTTCAGTACATCCCAAAGGTTTTCAGTGGGGTTGAGGTCAGGGATCTGTGCAGGCTATTCAAGCTCTTCCATGACAAATCCTGTCTCATGCTGGACATTCTGGAACAAGTTTGAAATGCAGTCTCAACAAAGAAAATTGTAATGGTAAAGCATATACAGTACATACAGTACATTCAAAACAATTGTGTGCCTCAACTATGTGGCAATGATTTTAGGCACCCACACTAGGGTGGTCAGATGATCAGAAACTTTTGGCCATATAGTGTAAGAATTATTGTCTAAGCATTAAGTTTACTACACCAGTTAGTAATTTAATGACACATCAGTTAATAATGTTTTTAGCTATGGATATCCAGAAATATGCATTTAATAGAACCATCATTTAAACATTATCTTTCTTACTGAACTCACATTACATCTTTATTATCTTTTTTTTTTTTTTACGGCTCTATGACTGACCTTTTCTTCCACTTCACTCTGGCTTTTAAACCATCATTTGTGCTTTTTGCAAAGTGCAGTTAGTATAGTGATCTAGAGTCTTAGGAAGTTGAACGATCATTTTGGACTCATTTTAAGTGCATTTTGCAACCACATAAAACAACATTTTACTCTTCACTTTCTTAGATATGTAAATCTGGCCCATGCAATTTGACAATCCTAACCACACCTGCTGGACCTGTTAAGATGCTAAACACTGTTAATTGCTAAATGTACAGTTCTATATTTATATATATATATATTCTATGTTGTTGTTCAGGCCACCAGTACATTCTTATTCTTACTTTCATTTCTTGGCACATTCCGCATGTACCAGTGGCACTCAGCATTTGCTGGCAGAGTCTGAGACACCATAATAACAATTGATTTGTGTTTTTTGCTCTTAGCGTTGGGTTGACAGTGGATTTAAAAAGGCTGTCTGGTCTGTTTTCCATCCCCATACTAAGGATTACAGCCTGCACCTTTCACAATACATCACAAGGCTGAGGTATGTTGAGGCAACAGATCAATACTCATCTTATGAGGAGCCAGAGCTGAACTTTTGGATTTATCCACTGTTTCCCTACAGAAGAGAGCAGAAAGTATGGGCTTGTGGTTATAGAAATGGATTAGTGGTCACATGGCAGCTGTCTAAGGACAGGCTCACTGATTTGCTCTAAAAAGGAGGTTGGAAATGTAATTTCTGAAGAACCAGTCTACAGAGCTTGTCATTTCATTTGAATAATCAACTAGAAATTGTGTTTTTATTTAATTTTCTTTATATAGCACATTTATAGAAGCAAATGTGTGTTTGTGTCTCTCCTGCTCGGCCAACGTGTCCAATCCGAGTGCGAGCTGTGTTGAAGTTCAGTAAATAATCATTTATCATCATTATTTTTAAACCTAGCAACAAAGTTAATCAAAATTGTTTTTTAAAGTGTGTTATAATAATACATATATTTCTATGTTAAGGTCTGAAAATGGAATTTGTTAAATTCTGCTGTCAAACTGTTCAGTTTGATATCACTTTTTATTAACCAGTCCAATGGATGTAAATATTTTGTTCCACAAAAACAGCAAATGCATGGAAACTTAAGCACTAAACTTGCAATTGCTTCATTAGCTGTATATCTACATGTTTATCATATGTATTCATATGATAGATACTTGTTGAATTGTTACAAATTTGCATGTCAGCTGAAACATGTCTCAGGTGGTTAAAACAGTTATTTCCTGGTCTGCTGATTTTAGAGTTATTCTGCAAGTTTATAATGATTTCTGTTCCTGTGGGAAGAGAAAAAAAAAAACGCTTGTATATTCAGTGCTGGAAAGTGTAGAGTTTATTAAGTAATTTGTTAAAGGAGGCTAAAAAAAGAGAACATCTGTAATGCAGGTGAAATCTCTATTAGCCCTCAGAGTGCCTTGGCCATTCATGGCCATTTAAATGCAAATCCAACTGTAATGTTGTCTTAAAGTTAGGAGGTAGAAGATTTGATGTGAATATGTGCAATCCAATATGTTGAAAATAGGCAGGTCTTTGCACGTTAAGAGGAAAGGGAAATGACCATGGATGATTGTGCTGTGAAGTCAAGGCTAAGCTTAAATCATAAATAAAGACAGACAAACCTCTATACCATAGGCCCTTGAGCAAGGCATTTAGTTTCAAAGTGCACCACTGGTGCTGCTACATTTTATCCACCTCGTTCTTTACCAGTCTTCAAAGGAGTAGGTAAAAAACAGAAGGTTGGACAGCCTGGTATGATAATGATACTATATATATATGTGTGTGTGTGTGTGTGTGTGTGTGTGTGTGTGTGTGTGTGTGTGTGTGTGTGTGTGTGTGTGTGTGTATACAGTACATATATATTCACATACTTTATGCAGACTTTTTTTTTCTTGTTTCCTTATTTAGCCATCCTCTCAATCACCACCTCCTTTCTGGTTCAATCAAAAAATCAGTTGCCCCTAACTGGTCATTCCAGTGAGCAAAACAAAACAGTAAAAAATTTGAGAAGTCATTTGGACACAGATAGAAGCTATATGGAACATACGAAATTCAAGATCTTTTACATTTAGAAGCTAAATAAAGTTGTTAAAATGGTCAGCAGTGTCTTATTATAGGCCAATTTATGCCAGACCAGATGGTTCAATAATGATTATCCCCTGACATTTTATCAATCAGTGCTTGTGGGGATAATCTTTCTGCATTTAGAAATGGTTGCAATAAGAAATGGATAAGCAAAAGCCCCATTAGATATGTGATATACCGTAGTAACACAGATTGCTTTCATTAAGAGCAGGCAGACTGAGGGAACTGGGGTAAAGCTGTTAATAAAAGATTCCCCTGCTGAGCTTTGGAGCACCTGGGGAACTGCAGATTGAATTGTGGCCCCATCTTACAATACGGGTCATTATTTAACTGTCCACAATAGGTGTTGTGACAATAGCCCAGCTTTCCAGCCTATCACCATTCGATTAACTTCTCTGGCTTTCTTTGTGCTTGGTAAATTGAATGTCACACAGAAATACCTGTACATCCCACCAAGATGGCTAAATTTAATTATTCTTCACTCATTACTTTCCAAATGTTTGGCAACATAATGACATTACATGATAAGAGAAAAGTGCTGCCTCGTAAGACCATCTGCCATGTTAGTGTGGAATAAAGCAGTGATTCCAGCAACTGTGTAGACAACATACATTGTTTCCACTCATCCTATTAAACCGCATGGACATTGAGGGTAACTTATGGAATATACCGTGCAATCAGAAGGTGGATAGTTACACTGTGCTGTAGGGCTCTCTAGGGCTGTAATGCAATCAGTATCAATATCTGCTTTTTTATATCACTCTCTCTCACTCATTCTCTATACTGCTTATCCTGTATAGGGTTGTGGTGGCCTGGATCCTCTCCCAAGGGACTTGAGGCTCTACGTGGGGTTCACCCACCCTGTACAGGGTACCTATCCATCACAGGGTCCATGCATATACATGCACATGGTCAAGAAGATCTTCTGAAGTCCAAATTGTTCAGAATGGGTTCATAAAAGGATGGACACAGTCAGCAACAATACTCAGGGAGTCTGTGGCATTTAGATGATCCTCAGTTGGTACTAAGGGGCCCAATATGTGCCAAGAGAATATCCCCCTGAACACTACTCTAGCACCAGCCCGAAATCAGGATGCATCCATGCTGTCATGTAGTTCAAATGATGACCCTATTGAATCCTGCAAAGGAAATGAAGACTTATAACAGACAATGTTTTTCCAATCTGTTATTGTCCAATTTTGGTTAGTCCATATAAATTGTAGCCTTAGTTTCTTGTTCTTAGCTGACAGGAGTGCCACCCAATGTGGTGTTCTGCTGCTGTAATTCATCTGCTTCAAAGTTTGACAAGGTTGTGCATGCAGAGATGCTCTTTAGCGTACCTCAGTTATAATCAGATGCTAGTTGAAATCCTGTTGCCTTTCATACTTTTACAGCATTTGGTAGAACCCCTTATCCAGAGCGACTTAGATTTTTATCTCATAATACATCAGGATTAAGGGCCTTGCTCAAGGGCCCAACCATGGCAGCTTGGTTGTCTCGGGATTTGAACCAGGGACTGTCTGATCAGTAGGCCAACCCCTTAACCAGCTTGAACCAGTCTTGCCATTTCCCTCTGACCTCTTGCATCAAAAACACATTTTTGCTCAAAGAAATGCTGCTCACTGGATATTTTTTCTCTTTCTAAGACTATTCTTTCTAAACCCTTGAGATGGGTGTGTGTGAAAATCATAGGAGATCAGCAGTTCCGGAAATACTCACACCAGCCTGTCTGGCACTAAAAAACGTGCCATGTTCAAAGTCATTTAAATCACCATTTGTCCCCATTCTGATACTTGGTTTGAACTTTAGCTGATTATCTTGACCATGTTCCAAATTCCCTGAATTGCTGCCATGTGATTACCAGATTAAATATTTGCATTAAAGAGCAACTGAAGAGGAGTACATAAAGAAGTGGACGGTAAGGGTATATTGTTAGACAGCTCAAATAATTGTATTATCCATTATTCACAGAAGTAAAAATAGTCTTAATTGCATTTAAGAAAGAACAAATTCTAGCAAATCTATGTGTCCTTTTACCTTTCCACAGAGATATCACAATCCAAAATATGCGCTATTTATAACATGGAAACAGGCCAGATAATTAAATTATCTATGTTGTTTGATCCAAAGTAAGTGACTACCACATAAAATATTGACTGACTCTTGGCAGAAACGCAGAGAAAACTCTGCATATACTCCCACTTCTGAAACGCAGTACATGTTATTTGATGTCTTTGACATATTCTTTGTGGTTCTATGAGGGTAATAAACTTCCCCTGATCTCCTAAACATTTCTACTGGATAAATCCAAGGTGTTAAATACAATGACAGCTGCCTATGTGAAAACGACACCATACAAACTTCACTGATTTTGATTGCCATCGGTTCTCTTTTTTCACCAATAAAGAGATCTTTTCAACAATACAAGAGACAAGGGCAACTGAAATTAAATTTAAGTTAATTAAGACTCAATGCTTGCTGCAAACCTTTCGGTGTAACATTGCAAATGAGACCAAAATCATGACTAAGACACATGTAACCCAAATTATGTGGGGTGACAGTTAACAGAGAATTTTGGGCCCAAATTCTGCTTCCCCTGCTGACTGGTGGGGAACAGCTTGGCTGTATTGTAGTTGTTACATACAGTAGCTGTTGCCATTGCCTGTTTTATTATGAGGTAATTGTAATTGAATTATTTAATTTCTCTGTTTTTTACTGGTGTTTCTTAAATGTGAAATGATGTGAAATGATAATTCTTAAAGCCTAAACTTCATTTTCTGAGGTGTGTGAAATTCCAAATGAGGAAAAACATGATGATGGCACAAAATAAAAATAGTCCTTTAATTGAACATAAAATCAAACACAGATCAAACCTTTGTGGGTTGCACCCGGGGAAATAGTTAAAAATTATCATGTTTTGTAATGCTACTTCTGTTTATTATTCTTGGGTTTTTAAACCATTGTGGAAAATGGTCTTATAAACACCCAACTGCAGAAGGTTTATGTTCTATTTATATTCTTTCGGAAGAACAGCTTTTAAATGTTCTTTTTTTCACTGCCTTAGGTGGCATACTGCATTGGCACAGGTGTGGTATGATAATCATGGGCAGAGAAAAACATCAAATATATGTTTAGGTAAGTTGAGGCCATCCATGTTTTGGTTGTATGCACTCAACATGTACTAATAAACAGTTAAATGATGCATTGCAGTATTTGATATTCAGAGAATATATTATAAAAAGAACATGAGAAAAAAAATAAAATTGTCAATTCACAACATTAGTCTATCATATTTAAAAGTCAGCATTAGGGCAGCTGTCTTATAAGATTCCATACTTTGGATACATATAGAGACATTGTTCTTGTCAGAGAAGACAATCTGATTATTCTACTTACTTTCTGTTTTTGTTTAATTTGGTTTGATGCATGAAGCCATGATAATCTTAAAGAACTGAATTGTACTTCTGGGAAAATTATACTTTAAAAAGCTGAACTAACCTACATTTGTAAAATGACTCCAAAGTTGACCTCCATAGCGAATCTGTGTCAAATGTCTCTTGTATCAAAGGTTTTACTACTGTAGTAACGGACTGTCTTCGCAATATGGATGGTTCATAATGCACATGGCACATAAAGGTAGCAATGTTGATTAGAAAAATGTGTGTATGGTGGTGATTTTTCATTACAAGGAGATTGTTTTAGCAATGCCATTTATATGCAGCTGTGAAAGCTAAACTGTGTATCAGAGCAAAACTTTAAAATTGAATAATAAGGCTTGTAAAGTGAATGTGGATCATCTTTCAAAATATGAAAGAATATTAGGTGATACTGCTACAATGATATAATACAGCACCACAGGCCTATTGGAGCAGAAAAATCTACCGATTATTTATTTTTATATATCTATTGTGATATATAAATGCGGGAATAGAAAGATAAATACTTAGTATTAATCAAGTAAATAAATTGTATAAATAACAAGTTCTCATCCATTTTTTTTAAGTAGCTGAGGGAAAATCATGGATATGTACCTCAGATTATGTACAAATATGTGAGTCCTCCTGATTTTTGTAGCATTTGCTAGTGATAGTGTTAGGCCATTCAGTGCTTCTGTTACAAATGAGACAATGTTATAGAATATGCTGTGCTTTACACTTCATAAAATGTTGTGCATGTAAATAATACTGAAATGTCAAGCTTTCTAACTAATAGCTACTGTAACTAACCATTCTATGGTTGAATTCCAAAAAGTGTCAAATGTAAAGTTAGGGTATTGAATTCTTTGTTACACTCCAAGTATAGCTCTTATACAGAGGTTAGAAATGTTTTTGGGATTCCGCCTTTTGTTAGAATCTACGTAGTAAGTATTGTACAGCCTGAATGACCCAGAGGCAGTTCAGAATGACTTAAAAGCATTAACTAAGGAGACAACACACTTTTTTAAATACATAAGCCCACAGTGATATTTGGTGGAACTGAGAATGATGAAGGGGTGGGGAGGGTGAGTATGCCATCATTTTCTAAATAAATCAGTTTCTTACCCGAGAGTATCATACAGAAAATTATCAAAAAAGAGCAATGAATCTGTTCACAGTTTAGTTGATGTCAAATGTGGTTTTATGAGTCATGGTTTTATGAGATGTGTGTATCACCCACTGTTCTTAATGCCATTAATTATAGAAATTCAAAAAGGCACAAAAACTGTGCTGAGAAATGGAATATTTATTGTTAAAGGATTGGGATGAAAAAGAACTTAATTGTCAGTAAAATTAAAAAAGGTTTTTGCAGTTTGATAGGCCCCAGAATATGTATTAGACTTATTGCATATGCCATATTCACTGTTAGTTTATTATGATGAATGCTTGCCAATTAACTGCTAACATGAAAATGTGAATCTGGTTATAATTGTTCCCGGGAAGTGTATGGAAATTGGTTAAATAGACAGAAATGCAAAAATGATTAATAGTGCCAATGAGAAGTGTGATTGTGT